>JABVXU010000447.1:0-44675 GCA_013365365.1 Cruorifilaria tuberocauda
AAATGATTTCGTTATCCTTCATTTCCTCGCTTTTCCAGCGACAGCTATTGAAGTCTGAAATTGCGATCGAATTTAAACAAAAAGCATGAAATTAAAGAAAAAATAAAATTTAAACAAAAAACAAAAAAGAAAAGTTTACTCCGAAACTTCAGAGTAATATGAAATCATTAAAGTACTATTGATTATTTCTTTGCTTAAATTATGCAACCGATTATTTCATTTGTTGAATATTATCGATTAATTATTCATTTAAAATTTTCGAATGTCATGAGATATATGATATGATTAGTTATTGGATTTTATGTTTAAAATATGCAAACAAATTTTTTTAGTTAATTAAAGTAAAATTGAGCAACGATAATAATTTAAAATGATACTAATGTTTAATTTAACTTACTTTTATTTAACAAATCTTAACAATTAAATTTAATAATTTCATTTCAACAATTTTAAACTTTAACATTTCAATAGAAACTTTTTTTCAATAATTAAAAAATTTTATGATCGAATTTAACAATTTTAGCAGAATGCGAATAATATACACATATTAAAACAATAATTAACGTAATATTTAAAATGAAATTATCATATTTGTAAGACAAATAATTTTAATCATGAATAAATCACTATAATTATTGTCTTAATAACTTTATTTGTTAAAAATTTCAAAATTTGCTTCTCTGAAACTGACATACTTCCGGCTCGTCGTATGCTATCACCAATTTGTGAGAGATTTACGGAAAATCGATTTACTTTCCGTTTGGTTAATTGGAATAAGCGTGAACGGAAATGTCGACTTGTCAGGCAAAATAAAATAAAATTACATGCTTTATCAATTATTACCAATGTGCTAAAAGAAGATATGAAATTTTTAATTTTTTCTTTTCTCAATTTTCAACTAATTTTATAAATTATAATCTCCGATTATTTTTCCTTGAAATGATAAATGTTTAACACTTCACATCATCTGATATATGCTGATAAGGTAAAGATGTAATGAATAAGAAAGGTAAATATGTTAAAGATCAATTTTGAGTGTCCTTTCAACTTTTTGGAATTAGGAAACTTCATGAATCTTATGCAGCACCTAGAAATTGTAAAAGAAAATTTTTGAGTAATTTAAACGGAGTTAGAAAATTAAAGGTATTATACATGGGGAACAAACTTTCCAAGAAGTGTAAAATTATAATTTAATTTTTCTTCACGAGCTAAATTGACCAAATGTATGACCGCTGATGGACCATTTAAGATAATAAATGTTGTAACAATTAATGCAACCATTAATGTAACACGATGTTCCATTTTCAAATACTGTAAGCTATGTTTTCTCTTTGAAAATCTGAAATAATTAATTTTAATTTTAATTAAAACGAATTTGTAAACAATTTTGTTTTAAAGGATTAAAGAAATAATGAAATTTCTTCTCTCCAATTTATGATTTTTCTTTATCTGAAAGTTTTCAAAAAACGAAATTGATAATTTGAATTAAATTTCAAATAATCAATTCGTGTGCATATATTTTGTTAATAACTCACTTGAGCATTGTTTTTTTCTTTCATAAATTTAATCTCACTATCACATTTTTATCAAATGTAAATGAAGAATATGAATTAGGCTACGGGCAGTTTTAGTGTTTTTTTTTTAGTCGAATAATTCAAACTTTAAAATTTGTATCATATCGGAATTAAAATGATATTGACCAAAGATACGATAATTGCGCTACCGTATGAAAACCAAAAATACGGTAATGAGAGAAGAAGATAGTGATTTACCGTCGTTGATTAGTAGAAACAAGTAATAGGTCACGACGATTACGTAATATACAAAGTAATAGAAAATTAAGAAAGGATAATAAAAATATGGGTAAGATGATTGTTGTAACAGCATTTACTGTTACACTGATATCAATGAAATTACGATAGAATACGGAATAAGGATTTGTTCGATTCCAAAACCAACGCCTAAAATTGAAAATTTCTAGTTGAATTCTAAAGTATGAACTTTATGCAAAAAGTGGAAGACTAAGAAATTAAGACTTATCGATATAACATTTCAATATTTTATGCTTCATGCAAAAAAAATATTTCCTAAATAATTTGACTCTAAATAGGAATAAATGACAACGTTATTTGTTTAAGTTTTTTCATGCTAGCAATTAGAGGGGAAAGCTAGCAAGTTTTAATTTTTTCAGCTTTAACCTTTTTTAATATCAGCAATTATAAGAATGACATTCTAAATTGATGCAAAAAGAAATCTCTGTTGTTAAATTGAAGTACTGTTAAGAATTAAATAAACTTTTAGCAAAAGAGAAACAAAACTGAATTTTCGGAAACAAACTGATAGTAAAAAAATTTTAAGCAAACCCATTATTATTAATTGGAATACATTTTGAGTAAATTTGAGTTCGATGACAGTAATTACGCATGAAACATTTATATTGGAAATGCTGATAAAAATTAACGATTCCGGTAATTATTACAATTACAGTAATTAACAACGGTGTACAGTATTTGTTACAATCAGTTTTAGCATGTAATGGTCTTTTGATACCAATTAAACGATTTCCACATACAGCTACTACTAACCTGGAAATTAAATAATTTATGCTTTTAAAATTTCAGTAAATAATTAAGATTTCACAATTTTAAAATAACAAAAACATGAAATGAAATTTAATTATTAAAAAGTGCAAATGACAATTTTTTTTCATTATAATAAATCATTATTCAATTATTAATCATTTAATTTTAAATAGCTTGAAAAAATGAGATGGCAAACCAAATTGCTGTACTGGAAACCCAATTCGCCAAAGATAATAAATGAATTTTAATATGGAAATAGATGTAACGATAATAGTAATTATAAGTGAATATCGGATAAGTGGCCAAAATATTGGGTAAAAGAAGCAATAGAAATATAATATCAGCTATTGCTAATGCTGCTAAAAAAATATTAGACCTGAAATTGTATCAAAATTCATTAATTTGAAAACTGCATTTTGAATGCTGGTACATACTGATACTTTAAGTATTCTTTATAAATGATTAAGAAAAAACTTCATTATGACCCAAAACTGATCTGATTATTGTTATCTAAAGCAATTCTTTTTTATTTTGAATTTTAATCTTTAAAATTTACTAATTATATGCGAATTTTATCGTTTATCAAATTCAAGCGAAATTCGATGTTAACTATTAACAAAATCCAATAAAATTCAAAAAGTTCAAATAAAAATCTATCACATAAAAATACCTAAAATTAATAATTTAATAATTAAATTAATAATCTAATTAATAATTTACATCTGTATTTTTCATAGGTTGTCAAAAATTTTTCCTACAAATGAAATTTCTTTAAGGATTTAAAATAAAATTAAAAAAAAAAACCTGCTACGCATTGAACGATTAAGCAATACAGTAAGATTTAATACATTACCGGTAATACCAAGTATTACGATACATGGGTAGAAGTATCGTTGTAAGTACTTTTCCGCTTCATTTCCATGTAATTGCATTTGTCGCTTTGTTAAGCAAATATTTGTTCTATTCTTCCACATACTAAAAAACAAAACAAAAAAAATTTAGCAAAATAAAAAAAGAAAAATAAATGAACTAATTTAATAAATAGTAATTTAAGAAATAATTTAATTTTTAAAAAGTAAGAAAAATCAATAAAATTTATCTTATATACATATTTTGCTAATTGCATTTCATTATTCATACCTTGAAAAAATATATTATAATTAAATCAATAAATGAAAAAAGAAATTGAAAAAATGTTATAGAAAGAAATTTTCCAAATCAATTCAAAACTTTACCATAACTATCATTTACTATAAACTTTACTTACCATTGATCATAAACTTTACGATCAATCATACATCAAAATTCAACAATAGAAAAATTTTTTTATTAATTAATTCAATAATGTTCGCAAAAATTTCTGGAAAACTTTTACAAAATGTTTATCTTTTCCTGGATAATTAAGTGAGCTGGAATGAATCGATATTACTTTCTAATCAAATTAATCCGACAATCGTTAAAATGCCATTTCGAAAAATGACTTTAAAACGAAAAACGGAAATGGAAAAGATTAGTAAAAGAAAAAATCGAGCTTTAATTGCTAAATTTGAATTGGTTTCTTTTTTTTTTTTAAAAATTGAGCACAGAAATTTTTGAATTTTTGAATATAATTCTAAATATCGTTAGAATAAATGAAAGAAAAAAGAGTTTTATTCAATGTTTATGAATGAAATAAATCCACCAGAATTTTTTTACAGTTTTTCAAATTACAATAAAATTAAGCATTGCTAACTGGTAACTTTGTTTTGAGCTTTTCCTAAAGACAATTTAATTCGTTAATTAAATTAAATAATTAATGTCGCAAAACTCATTGATTTTAATCGTTCTAATCATTTTGATTAAAAAAAGAAATTAATTTAATACATTGGATATTGGAAACTTTTAGAGATTTCTAGAGAAAAAATTTTACAATTTTAATAATAAGACTATCAGATGATTGTTTTTCTTATAGTTTTTTACTGAAATCAAAATGTTATGAAATTTAAAATGAACAATGCTTCCATTAATGAAATAAATTTTTTTTAATACTTTTTTAAAGTTTAATTTTAAATTTCTGATAAAATACGGTAAAAAAAATCACGGTGAAATATGACAAAGGAGCCAAAAAAATTGACGGATTTTTTCGATTGTAAAATTGAATTAAGTCTTTTTTTTCTAAATTGTTTTATTAACTTGAAAATTTTACCTGAGAATTTTTTTCTATTATAGTTCATTAGGTAAGAAGTAAAAAAGAAGTTTTATAATGTTACATTCGTTATTGCTAAATAAATGAAGAGGAAGAATGATATAATAAGAGTAACTCAAAAACAATATTTTTAATGAAACTTAATTAAATTGAATATTTAATTTGGGAAGAAACAAAATTAATTAAACAAACTTTTATGTTAGCTTTTATATTAATATTTATTCAAATTTGAAATATTGCCAAGGCTTTTTGTGTACTTTGAAGGAACAAACAAAATTTAAAATTTAAAGATAATTAATTTATTACCTTGCTAATGAAATAATTGCATATGTCTCTGGAAAAAAATGAATGAATGCATATTTATTTGATATTTTCTATGATAACTGATATAAAATGATAATTTTTTTTAATAACAATAGAAATTATCGCAAAACATAATTTCGACTACAAAATTTTACTGTCATTTCTTACAATATCTTTGACGATACGCAATGATAACAGTATGAGATCATACCTTACTTTACTTCTTATACTTTACTTTACTCCAATTAGATTATCCTTTAAAATTTTCTCATTTCTAAGAAAAAAAATTGAGAATAGCAATAGTTTCTGCTATATTTTTTATTGTATTTCAAAATTTTTTGAAGTTTTGATTCGTTTTTCTTTCATAATTTTATTATATAAATTTTCATCATTTTATATGCAAGCGTTGAATTACTGATAAGAATTGAAATATTAATAGGAATATTGATGAAAAAATTATCACATCCATGTTACTCATAAAAATTGGAAATACAAAAAATGAAGGACATAATTTTAAAAATCAATATTTTCAATTTTTTTATTATTACAATTCAATCAGCAAAATTCTTCTTATCTTTTGATAATTTCTTAATCGTACGATTAAATATCAAAGACAATCTGGAAAGTAATAGTGTTAAATCTTAACTATATTAAATAATCGATTAAAATAATCTTAATCATATTAAATGATCGATTACAATAATCTCAATTATATTAAATAATCGAAAAGATCGATTAGAATAATTGTCGAGAATTTTCTCGAAACTAATTTTTAATTATAAATATTTTTAAATCTTTATTTTTCCATGAATCATTGCTTGTAAAATGTAAAACATTCTGATGGCGCCGTTGCCAACAGATATTCTCATCCCATAAAAAATTGTTTTATCTCTAAATAATTTAATCTAGCCATTTGATCTTATGATTAAAACCATTTCTTCTCATGAAAATTTTTATTTTCAATTTGATCAACTTTCTTCCGGTGTGTGAATATCCCATCCTTGTAAACCTCCTCTCTACAAAATCTTTTCCATAAATGACTTTTGTAGTCAGCCGGGTTTTCTGCAGTTCACACAATTTCCACAGCTTTCAACCAAACTCGCCGTCTTGTTATTTTATTAAAATAAATTATTATTTCATTGCTCTTGTGCTGTCGAATTCGTCCACAAAGAAACCTTCTCCACCAAATCTAACTTCCACCATATTCAACCCTCAATTCAGTCTAATCAAAAAAATCCACGACAGTAATCCTAATCATATCAAGTGATCGATTAGAATAATTTAACTCAAATTTCGTACGCATTAAATATTCGAAAATCAAAAAAAACTGTTTAAAAAAAAAGAATTAATTTGAATTGGAGAAATTAAGAAAGCATTTTTCTCGTCCATTGACTCTCTCTTTTTTTTTGTTGAAAGACGAAATAACGTTTTAAACGATTTGCATACCAATAGTTTAATTCATTAAATTCAATGATATTTTACGGAATGTAAATGAGGCGAAGGAAGAGAGGGAGATGAGAGGAAAAGAGAAAGAGAGAGAGAAAGAATTTTAATGATTAATTTTTGACAAAAAATAATTTTGAGTAATTTTAAATGACTTAAGCAATCGTGAGAGATATTTTATGCTCTTGATGAGCAACTAAGATATGGTATTAGGTAATATATTTGTAATTTACTTATAAATAACTTGATATGCTAATTACTTATAAAGTCTTTAATTGTTAAATTGAAAAATTTTTCTTTCAATATCCAAAAATAATTTAAGCTGTTCTATTATTATATATTATGAAATGAAATTAATTATGTAAAAACAATTTCTTAGCTATGTTTAAGATTTTAAAACAAATGTATGCCGCAAATAATTCCCGGGAGATCACGTCAATAATTCAGTAATTCATTTCTAGAATTAAATCTATCGTGCCAGTATTGAAATTATAAAAATTATATTTGTCAGAGAAAAATGTATGTGATACTGTTGCATTTAATTATCTTCTGCGCATTAAAATTACTCAAGCATTTATTTAATCAAAGTACTTTTTTGAAATTCGATGTTTAATTAGAAAAAGCCAAAAAAAAGAATGAAATTAATGAAATAAATGTTATCATTTGAATATTACCTTAAAACTATCACTCTTAATCTTAATCCTAATCATGATCTTTTCCTTTACGCAATTTTTTGGAAAAATGAATATTTATTCCAAATTCAATTTCATTTTCTTCTTCCAAATTTATTTGTTCTTGTGATTAGTTAGGAATGATAAGAATTCAAATTCATTTCTAATCATTTCTTTGTACCCATAAAGGCAAAAGAAAAACTGGGAAACTTTTACCGGAAATAAAATCTTTTCAGATGGATTTTCAATAAAATAAAGAAGAAAAGAATGTGAATTCGATATTAGTTCCGAATGTCAGGAAAGAAACCGGAAATATTTCTGCTCTCCTAACTTTTTCCGGAATTTGCATTGTGCTCCACAGTATTTAGCTTAATTTATTTCTTTTAAAAAAAGAAGTCTTTAATTCTTCTCCCATTTTTTCCATCATTTCTCTGTGTTTTTATTCATTTTGTTAAAACAAAGAAAGAAAGGAAAGGAAATAATTCTACAGAAACAAAAGATTTTGATTTATTCAAAAATCAATGAATATCACTATAAGACGATCATCCTCAATTTTAATCATAATTTTCATAATATCATAATCACATGATAATATCAATCACAATCAACGAAATACCTTAATTTTATCTTTTTGTTTAATCGTACTCTTACTTTAAGCAATGAATATTTATTTCAAATTCAATTTATTCTATATTCATGTATATGAATGTTATAAATTCATTTAAAGATCGGTAAAATGAATATTGCTGAGTTTTTTGCTTTTTTTTTAATTTTTAACTTTTATTCAAAATATAATTTTTAGTGCAGCTAATTCGAAACAATGAAACTTTCATGTATTATATATCATTAATGCTAATCAATAATGTTAGAGGAAGCTAACGATATGAAATTTCTCAATTATTTCGATGCATTTTTTAAGAAATCGCGGTACATAAACTTGTCATTTACTAATTTTTATTAAGGATTTAATGAAATTAAAAAAAATGAATTCAATTTTTCTTATATTTAGTGAATTCCTTATTAAAATCTATCTCAAGATTTTTCTTTTATTTTGTTATTGGTCAAATAGAATTGGAAAATTTTTGAATTTTTGTTAAAACAAATTATCGAAAAATTCTTCGTTGAATTTAGTATTTCGGTTTTCGTTAAAAAGTTAAACTTAAGTAGAAACGAAGTTGAAGTAAAAAATTAAAGCAAGAAATACAAATAAAGTTTATAAAAAGTGTATTTTTTATGATTAATAAAAATGCTAGCTATATTTACCTAATAGTTGAGCTGATATCTTTATGATTATGAATAATAGTATTCGTCAAATTCTCTACAATGTTTGTCCTTTACTGATGAATGTTATTGATAATTGCATTATGAAGTCTTATGAATCACTTAAAGACAGGAATACGATAGCACAACATGAACCATTTGAATGTAAGAGATTTCAAATTTCAATGAATTGCTGATTTTTCAGAAGTTTGCTTTCTTTTTGCAAATATAACTTTGGCAAGTTTTCGATTTTTCTGCCTGTATTTTATCGACTCTTGAAAGTTCTAATATGGTGTAAAAATCTAACGACACAGAACCTTAAATTTATTGTATTTCAAATGATATTTCATGAAATCCAATATTAGATATTCAGCAAAACAATATTGCTAGGACTTTCAGAGCCATAAAGAATAAATAATACAAAGTAAATAATATATAGGCGATAAAAAAATTTGAAAAACTTCGAAGTTCTAGAAAATTGGAAGCTATCCTTTCTTGAAAACATTTTAGGATAACTAGGAGATCAAAAATATTGTTTTATAAAGATTACCTGGGAAATGAAGTTCTTGAAACTTACTTCCAGATTATATCGATAACTATTAATAAAAATAAAATGAAGCAGTAATGATCGATAAAAACGACGATTTTATTGGTCTGACAAGTGGAATTCGACAATATGTAAACCGCTCGCTGTTAAGACTGCTAATATATCATCCTTGAGAAAAATCATTGATATCACCGACACATGCATTTCGATAACTGAACAAGGAGCTGCGTAATGATTATCGGATAAGAGATCTGTTCGATTATATAGCAAAATGTCCTAAACTGATATTATAATCAATATAAATCGTTTGGAATTGGCAACCATAAAAAAATTAAAAAAAGATTGATTTCGAATATATGTGGGTAAGTAATGATATGTAGCGGACACCGAAATATTTATCGAAACCATGTATACTCACTAAAATATTAAGTAAAGTCTTAAGATCATTTTCAGCCATGGCATTATTTAATCGTTTTAAGAGCTTAACCACTTAGCATTACAAAACAAAACTTACACCACCGTATGTTCCAATGGCAATCAATTGATCATCGGCTGCAGAACATACAACAGCATCATGGCCACGTGTATCATCCAATACCGTTGTCTTTTTCCATTCAAAATGACTTTTATCTGGAGATAAAAACAACGTCCAAACGGCCGCTGGTCCTAATGTTGAAGATACCAGTACCGAAATCTTATCCTCCCGTCCCGCATGTTGTAAAATTAATAGGACTGATATAGCACCAGAAAATTTCAATTTACATCTGGAAATCACCATATCAAATAAAAAGAAGTCAAATAAATTTTCTGACAGCAAACGAGCATAAAAAGATAGTGAAAGATAAATTAAATAAGTATAAATAATGAATAATTAAATAAGTATAAATAATGAATACCTGTCTTCTATAAAATTTGTTTTCATGGATAATGCTGTTACAACTACATAACCTGTATCAAAACCAATTACAGACCACCGATATGTCGGCGTTTGAAGACAATTTGATCTGCAAAAGATCTCAAATTCAAACATAACATTATTTCCCATATTGCTTTTATTACAAATGATAATATTGTTGTCATCAAGAGCTCGAAAATTTTAAATAGTCACCTGATGGCAGAACCTGTTATATCGCCCAAATCAAGTCCTGGATAAATATCACCAACAGAATCAATCTCTTCAACTGATAGTGATACGGGCTGAAATTTCAGCTTTCATCAGATTAAATTCGTGAAGTTATAATTCTTCTGAAAATTTTCAGCAGCAAAAATTTATTTGTCAATTGAAACCTGTATAACAAATAAACGAGCCGCACGTGAGGAGGTAAATATGAGCCAACAATGGCGATTATTAGCAACAGCTGCTTCAGCTGTAATTCGAGTATAAGACGGCACATTATCAAGCTCTAGCTTGTAGCCTGAAAAGTAAAAAAAATGTTTGAAAGAATAATTTTACATCTCAAAAGTTGTTTGCTGAGATGATTTTTTGAAGTACTGTATTTTAACATATTCCGAAAGCGAAATTTTAATCTTGTAAATCGTTCCATTTCACTTTGATTCAGAATGAATAAAAATAAGGTATTAATCATAAGCTTTTCAACTTAAAAGCATAACATATGATTTCAATTGATAGCTCACTTAAAATGAATTTAAAATCAGCTGTTACTTTGAACATCGCGGCAAAATAACGTTTTGGCATCCAAAACTGATCAAATAATACCCAACTGAAAAAATTAATTCCAGTAAAGAGAAAAAAGAAAAAAGCTTTTTTCTCTACCATTTATTTTAACTAATTTGAAAATACTGAGAAGTTGAAAGAAAAGAAAACCATGTCACAAGAATGGCCACATCACTGCCATTATACTTTGCACAATCGGATGCGACAATTTCCAGATTTTCAGTATCATCTACATTTTCATTGAAAAGGACAACTAAATCCGTCGGTTCTACATCATCCGTCCAATGTACTTTTCCGGATAATGTAACACAGATAACGCTATTATCTAAAAAATGAAAATTCTCGATCACGAACAAAATAAAAGACTATTGATCTGACTTTAGATCAATTTGGAAGAATAATTCTTAAAGGTCTCGCTCTGTGAGGTGAAAGAAAAAAGATAACGTGTTATGATAAGTAGGCAGCAAACTCCCAACCAGAACGGCAAAAATAGATATTCAAATATTGAAATTTCAATTTTTCTTGAAATTAGTGATTTCATAAAATTTCGAAAAAGAGAAAACAAAAAGTAAATCTTTAATACTTCCAATTACCTGATAATTGATGTAAACTGTACGTATTGCAACACAGAACGGGGATGAAGCTCCGCTCCTTGAAGTTCATTCTTACTGCTTCTAATTAACTTTTTCCTGATTTTTTAAACGACACTTTTCTGGGAAGTAATCTGAAATCTTATTATCTCAAGCCTTAAAATTTTTTGAGGACTAGCATCAATTGAAGAGATTTAAAACATTCCTTCGCATAAAACATAATCTCCTAAATAAACATAAAGATGCTTCATGCCAACAGATAATATGTACTCTGAAATGCAAAAAATATACTTGGCAAAAAAGTTATCAATACATGAAAAGGAAATTCAATTTTCGCAATTAGAAATAATTATACGTGTGGAAGAGCTACTTTTAAAAAAAATATCAGAGTACTAAAATAATTCTGCATTTTTAAGATAAAAATCACCATGTTGAATTTTTTGATA
The DNA here is from genome assembly GCA_013365365.1 of Cruorifilaria tuberocauda. Taxonomy (NCBI): domain Eukaryota; kingdom Metazoa; phylum Nematoda; class Chromadorea; order Rhabditida; family Onchocercidae; genus Cruorifilaria; species Cruorifilaria tuberocauda. Next base: position 11,703 of record JABVXU010000447.1, read on the forward strand.
CCATTTCAGTTTCCATTTGATCGGCCTTCAGTAAAGCAATAAGTTCACTCAAATTCACAGCAACTGTTTGTGGTGCCAATTTTCGTTGTAAATATGAAGTTACAACTGGCTTGTCAATAAAGTTATCTTCGAAACAATGATCCGAAGTCGTCAGCAAACGAAAAAACTGAACACAAAAATGAGAGAAACGTAGGATAAGCAATCATCTATGCAAACTTCATTTTGAATCATTTAATTACATTTTAATGTGACTGTTTTGCTTTACTCTTAATAAATTGTGACTTGTATTTAAGTTATAACTATCTAGCAATTTCATTCTTATTTCGAGATAATTAGTCTTTTCCACAAAGAAGGCGTTAAATTCAGATAAATTAATTTTTCAGGGAACTGAAATTTTGAAAAAAAAACATACTACAGAAGGGAAGGAAACCAACCTTATCTTCTCGGTAATTTTTCAAATCATCCAATATATGCTTAGAATTCAACTGTATTTCGTCCCTCCGTAATTTTCGCAATTTTGTTTCTGCAATTTATGTAATTCCTTATACTTGACATCCATCTGGTATTCCAGCGAGAGACTGATTCGAGAAAATTGCAAAACCAGAACAGAGTCATGAACTCCACCTTTCTACATCATCTCGGACCAACGTTAATCAATTCTGATTCTTATGTAACTATTGAAATCTTTTCATCTATATAACTAATCATTAAAGTGACAAATTGCAGTTAATTGATGAAAAAAATACTTTAAATAACAAATTAAAATTACACACTTTCTCTACTAATCATTACGTTACCCTGTTATATATGACATATCACTCCTCCTGGTGTGGAATTTCGAACTTTCTTCCCATTATCATTATATACTGCTTGCCGCACTGCGAGAGCCTTTCTTCTTTATTTTCATATGGTATACAATGAAAATCTTCGCTCCATTTCAAAGAATTCAACTCTAAGCTATTGTTTATCTCTGTTGTTTGACTTGCAATATTTCAAGTTTTCTCCTCTCATTTTTTGATTTTTTTCGCGTGCTATTTACGTCTATCTCCTACCTTACCCGATTCGTCGTCATTGTTGGAGCATATCTGACCTTTCAACTCACAGAGTAAACATTTTAAATGAACAGTTTTAAATTATTTTTAAAGTAAACTAAGTGTGGTCTATTACGAACGAAAATTTGTCAACAAGGACAATAATTCGATTATTTTTTCCTTATCTCAGATTCAAGGTATTCAACCATGCATAAATTAGCTGGAAAATTACAAAATATTGATGGAATTGTTCATTAATGGAAATATTTTTGCAAACCTGAATAACCTTCTTCGCCCCAAGCTATGCTTTAATATAAAAATTTATTCGAACTATATAAAATGTTCAATAACTATTTCCAGTTGTTAGTAAGACGAAATGTAATCTCTGCTATCAATTAAATAGTTATATCAGGAACTATGATTCATTTTTGTCCCAAAACTATGGTTCAATTTGATATTGGTACATTTATGATAATGTTATTCACTTTATCAAATTCTAAAATCACTCCTAATTTACCGGAACTAATATCATCTTATCATCGCTCCCACTTATTCAATCTAACATGATTGAAAACTTCGCAAATTTTTTTAAAATATGATATCCTGACAGATTAAAATATTACCCAATATTTAGTATGGGCCGGAAAGTTGTAACTAAAAAATCATAACTACCTTTATTGATTATGGAGGAGACATATTTGTAAGATCAAATCATTTTTTCATTTTGTTGCTCATTCACGTCACCAATGTGGCATTTATCCCCTTTTTACCGAGATTATAACCAAATAATCAAAACGGCAACACCAGAAAATTAAACAAGCGTGAAGAAAATCGCTTTGCAGGAATTCCCGGTTATGATATTATCTTTCAGAAACTATATTCCGAATAAAAACTTTGGATTTTAAGAAATTTTTAAGAAAATTTTCAATTTTCAGTGCATTCTTGTAACTCATTTCAATGCGTTTTCATTACATACATTATGATTCCTCATGGTATATGTAGTAATTCTATGATACCATGATTTTCACATCATGATGTATTTTTTTCTATATCTCTTAAACCGTATACTATTTCCTTCTTTATGTAATATATACTAGCTTAAGCAGAATATTAGACTGAGTACACTGCTGAGATTTAATTCACCTAGAGAAAAATTTTAATTTACTATAAAAAATGAGTTCCATTTCTTTTTTCTCACATATTTTACTTATAATTACGCCAATTATTTCTATGATAAGTTCTTTTCCATACAGTCTTTATTAAAAAAACAATAAATTTACCCAAAGTTTTGATGTAGTTCTCATCAACTTCTTTTTTTGTCATTCCTTCCCATTTAGAAGGTGTATCCATTTAGCAGTTTCCGAAAAGTTTCATTTTCAATCAATAACCAATAATCAATAATACCAAGTACGATAATTTATATGGTTCAATCGAAACACTGAAAAAGCGAATAACTAAGAATGAACAAAAAAGTACGAGGACGAATAACAATATTATCAATTACGCAATATTAATAGACATTGAGAGAATATGAAGAAAACATTGCTAAAAGATGAGAAGGAGTAAGAGCAGGGAAATAATATGATGTTGCGGAATACCATAGAATAATGGAAAAACTCTGGATAAGCGCGATCTGGAACAAATAAAAAAATTCTTACTTATTAGATTAAACTGTTTATTAATTTCACAAATTAACAAATAATACATGACCCTACAGAATGAAGAGATGAAAAATCACAAATAAACGAAAATCGCTTTGTGACAAGCTTATGTTTCGTTCATTTATCATTCACTCTGCCTCATTCTATTTAATATTTGTATGTGTATATAATTTTTGAGTATTTTTGCTTTTATAAAAACTCATGCTCAACTTTCGTACAATCTTTCTATGTGGTCATACAATTCCTTACATTCAAAATTTCTCTCATTAACTTTTACATATTCCAACAGTGATGTCGAAGCATTGTGTGTTATTTAGAAGTAATGCTTGTAATCTTGCAGTTGTGAAATCTTTTCAATAAAATTAGGTGGAAAAATCTAGTAAATTAAAAAATGACTTCTGTCTAATTGAAATTTATGAAAACTGAGGAGTATGCTCTTAACTATCGTTGTCTTACTTTCTTTTAACTGGTAATGACCGAAATTCAGGCTATCTGAATCTAACCAACAAAATCTCGATGATCTCATCGATTTCGTAATCTAAGGGCCGAGTCACATTTTAGTTAGGAGTTGGACGAGACACGATTTACCGGAACTTCCTAATGTCGTTATTGATGACGCGATGATCTTCGGTGGTTGGCGTTCGTGGGGTCGACGGCTTACGGTGGCGGGTGTTCACGAGGTTGAGGGGGGGAAATTTCAGGATATGTTCTCTCGGTATCTAGATTATCGTATATCTAGATTTGTTAGGTTTTTCAGATGTTACATTCCTAATGCCAGCAAACTTCAAATTCATAGTTAATGATGTTGATTTTTGGAATCAGTAGCATTTTGTTTGATATTGCCTGGCCTAATTCATAAGTTTCACGGTTAATGCTCTTTTGATATCACTTATCGATAATTTCAAATATTTTCTGTCAAATTGTCACAATTACACATAAACTGGATCTTGAAAGTATTGTAATCTAATTTATCGGTCAACGAAAGTTTGCGTAGGGCTAATAAATTTTGCTAAAATTATGAGTTTATAGTTGAAAGTTCCGAACTGGCTTTTAAAATTATTTCATTTCAGTATTTGCGTTCTATGAGCAATGACGCTTTGTAAAATCTTTTTTATGAAACTTTATGGTTTGTACTGCATAACATATTTTTTTCAGTCTATTTTGTCTCATCTGTTGGATTTCTGAATTCGGAACGTTAGACAAATATAACTGAACACGTGAAGCATGTCAAAGCGAACGCGAAAACAGATTGAGCCAACGGCGGAAGATCTGTCGAACGTAGAATTTGAAACATCGGAGGAAGTTGATGTTGTGCATACTTTTGATAGTATGGGATTGGGCGAGGAGCTATTGCGTGGAATTTATTCATATGGTTGGTTTTTGTTTAGAAAGAAAAGGATTAATGAAAGAAACGGTCTTATACTGTTTTCAAGTATAAATAGGAATGTGTTGGTCTATTTGATGATTTGGACTGAAAGATTTTCACACAATCAGTTTACTATGGTAGCATTTACTTAAAACTTCCCATCGGCTATTTTACCTTCTTCGGTATTTGTTTATTAACTAAGCATTTCATATACATTTTTACGACAAATTATTCAAATTTGATGTTTAATTGTTTTGATATTTCAGGATTTGAAAAGCCATCGGCAATTCAACAGCGCGCTATTAAGCAAATCGTCAAGGGTCGAGATGTTATTGCACAGTAAATTATTTTTTAAATGAATTTGAAAATGAAATACAATTTTTTATATTTGTTTCATTTAGATGTTGTGCTAGCTAGTTTGAACATTTCATTTTTAGTTCATAATTGAAAAAAATATCCCACAAATTCACAAAGGAAATACTTACAATTAAGTGGTTTATGAAAAAACATTTGATTTTAGAGCACAGTCTGGTACCGGGAAGACAGCAACATTTAGTATTGCTGTATTGCAGTCGTTGGATATATCACTGCGTGAGACACAAGCACTTATCTTATCTCCAACCCGGGAATTGGCTGTGCAAATACAAAAGGTATGCATAGTCTAATTCGGAAATACAAGTTTTGAAATGAAATTGAAGCTATACGAAAGCAATTTTAAATCTTGCAGGTTGTGCTTGCGTTGGGTGATTATTTGAATGTGCAATGCCATGCATGTATTGGAGGTACAAATGTTGGTGAAGATATTCGTAAACTTGATTACGGACAGCATGTCGTTTCGGGAACTCCTGGACGAGTTTTTGGTAAGTGATTTTGAAAATTTTATGTAAGATCTCAATCATTGATCTTTTTCATGATTGTCTGACGTTATTTTTGCTGAAATCGATTATTGGAGAACATAGGATAACTGAGAAAAATGCGTGTGATATGAGCAAATGAACTACTCAGAAGTAAAGTAAAAGAATATTTATTTGTTCCAGATATGATCCGTCGCCGCAATTTGCGTACTCGAAGCATAAAAATGCTGGTGCTTGATGAAGCAGATGAAATGCTGAACAAAGGATTCAAAGAGCAACTTTATGATATCTATCGCTACCTTCCACCTGGTGCACAGGTCGTACTTCTTTCGGCAACTCTTCCTCATGAAATTCTTGAGATGACCAGTAAATTTATGACTGATCCTATTCGCATCCTCGTAAAACGGTTAGTAGTTGCAATATTTTTGTTCATTTCATTCGTTAAGTTCGTCAAAAAGATTGTTGTTCATGCACAGAGTTCATAGTTTGAGAACATGTTAAAAAATGTAACACATCAGTATTGGTGTGTTCTCATATTTTAATATCTACTAAGATGAAGAAGCATTTGCCTGCTCCGATAGATTTGATAATAAATATATAGCACTTTGTGAGTGTAAACTCAGAACAAATGAAAGCTTATTTTAGACTTCGTTATTTTAACAAGAGTAATATTTTAGTGATGAATTGACACTGGAAGGCATCAAACAATTTTTTGTGGCAGTCGATCGGGAAGAATGGAAATTCGACACATTGTGTGATTTGTACGATACTCTTACAATCACGCAAGCAGTGATTTTCTGCAACACTCGGAGAAAGGTTATATCTTCAATGTGATATAAAGGAATTTCTAGCATTTTTGAATGAGACTTACATGCGATATGTTTGGTGGAATATTGTACACGGATTTAATGCGTCAATAGCATATTGAAATATTAATCTCATAGAAGAATGCTAATATTCTAATTCGATATTTTCGGGATAGATAATTGATTAATTAAAGCCTATTTGGGAAATGAGAAATATGTTTGTAGGTCGACTGGTTGGCTGAGAAATTAAAAGAGGCGAATTTCACAGTGTCATCCATGCATGGAGAAATGGAACAAAAAGAACGAGATGCGATTATGAAGGAATTCCGTGGAGGATCTAGGTCAGTTTAACATGGATATTAATATAGCATTAGTATTCTGATATTTGTCCTTATTTAAAGATATCTGAAATCAAATAAATATCGATGTTTTTCCATTTTTTAAGTTTAGTATTTTTAAATCCAATTTTAACTTCAAGCATGAAATTTTTAGTCGATTATTGATTTCAACGGATGTATTTGCGCGTGGTTTGGACATACCGCAGGTATCACTTGTTGTGAATTACGATCTGCCAAATAATCGCGAATTATACATTCATCGGTAAGTTTGTTGAAACGAAACCATAGAATTTCAAGTCTTTCATCCTCTTTCTAACTTCTTGAGAAAAGGAAAACGGAGATAATTTTTCATCATTTGTAGAATTGGACGATCTGGTCGTTTCGGCCGCAAAGGTGTTGCCATTAATTTCGTGAAATCTGATGATATCCGTATTTTGCGCGATATCGAACAATATTATGCTACACAAATTGATGAAATGCCAATGAATGGTTAGTAATTTTATTTTTCAATTTTCAGGAATCTCGGCTTCAACTTACATACTCCATTCCGTACTCTTACAAATAATTGCTTTTGACTTATGGATTTCGTCAAATGCAATAAGGAAATATAAATATATAGGAAATACAAATATGAAATATGAGCATTGGACTTTTCCTAGAATATTTAATTTGCTAAGTCATTTATACGTTGCACTTGTATCTGATGCAGAAATATAACAGTTGTCGTTGATCTGCAGGTGCAATTAGTGCATATATTTTAGATAATTCTTTTTTGGTGCTTTTTTGTATAAAAAGGTAAAAAAACTGATTATGATCATTTCATTTTTTGTGTGATTTCAGTGGCTGATCTCATTTGAAGTACTGGATTTGCAAACGTATTGGAAAAACATTGGATGAAATTTTTGAATATATGCCGTACTTTGTTTATTGTTGTCCTATTTCCTCATCCTTAAATTAGTCATCTGTATTGGAAAAGGTCATTTATAAATTAATAGTTGTGGAAAACAACAGCAAAATTTGAATTGCATTATCGCGTTTTTTAATATTTTCAGTTAAAATCATTTTGATTTTGACATTATTTTATTTAAAATGTATCGTATTTTCGTTGATTCTGCTGTAAACTATTGAACACATTCGTTAATTACTTTCGATGGTCAATGATGCAGAATAATAAATTTATGCAAGCACAATTTGAAAGTTGCTACTTGGTGTCATGCTATGAAATCTTGAAGAATACTGATTGATAAAGTTTGGAAAAAGGAAACAAGTGTATTCTTTGAATTTGACTTTAATTCAGAGCTTGATATACTTTTTTCTTGGGAATCCCTGGAAACAGAAATCATCTCATGTGTTTCGCACATATCTCGCTTTTATATAATTTCGAAACTGCTATTTGAGCTACTGTTTCCCACTCGAAACCTTCAGATTGCCATAGCATAAAGAATTTAGCGTGGGCTGTGTTTTTTGAGAACTTTATTATTTATATATTGAGAACTAAAGCTCCTTGTAATCATCAGATAAAATTATTTACGAAACACCAAAATAGATTCTATAATGTTTCGGGATTTCCTGAAGTAAAATACTGCGGTATTATTCCATCTGGTACTCCTTCAGGATGTTCAGTTGTATTGAATAGATAGTACCACCAATATATAAGCTGAAATTAATTAAAAATTTTCAATAATTTAATTTTCCAAATGTAACAAATCACGTATGATTATCAACCTTAACTAGATGGAAAAAGGACTGGATAACTATTATTCTTCAATCCACATCTCATAGAATAACTTGCGTGAGCTAAAAGCTACGTGCGTGTGAATAAAGCGTGCATATGGCATCCATCCGTTGGCTCTTTTAATTAAAATAAAGAAAATCATAAACTCACATTGAAAATAGTGAATGCAAGCGGGAAACATACAAGTGAAAATTTATCAATCGTTTCCGGTTTAATATTAATTACCAATAAATGCGGTCCGTGGGGTTGTTGATTGAGATTGTAAGCTACCTGTCAAGCGAATATGACACAGCGAATCAATTTTTCAGCATGAAGAAAACTTAATTTCTCATAATTTATGAAATTGATCAATAATTCTTATATTTAACCACGATGCATAAATCTTTCTATTGTTTCTCTTTTTTTAAAAAAAAAAATTCCATTTCAATGAATCTATTTGGAAAATAAGGAAATATATAATTATAAAAAACTCTGATCAAAATTTCCTGTTAATGTATTTATTACTAAGTATAGTAATTGAAACATTTATTACGAAATAATACTAATCCAAGTATTTTTTAAGTAATGATAATTCAAATATTTATAACTGATAATAGTAATTCATGTGTTGAATGCTAAGTATATTTATTACTAATCAATACTAGTTCAAGTATTTATTACTAATAATAGTAATTCAAATACTTATTGCTAAGTAATAATAATTCAATTATTCACTATTAAATGATACTAACCTCCTCCAATGCAAGTAATCCATCGGTAGCTTGAGGTGCGATAACATCGGAATTTCTACCATCTGAAAAATGACTACAATGGGATAAATTTTGCATACTTAATCTTGGTGATGGTGATTTTCGAAAGATTGACGTTGATGAAATCGTAGTATTTTGAGATTTTCCTTTTTGTTGCATCAAACCGGCTGATGAAAATAATGAGCAAGCTGAAAAACAAAATGAAAATGATAGAAAAAACAAATAAAACTTTATTGTAATTAACAAAATCATTTGAAATAATAATTTAAGTAAAAAAGAAAGAAAAGAAAAATAGATTGTAAAATTTTGAGCAAATAAATCAAAAACTAATGAATCAAGTTTTCTTTCTTCCTGTAAACAATGAAGATAACTTTAGCTGAATTTAATTGTACTGTCAGTGATAATTACAATAATAAATATTATAATGAAAGCGAATAAAAGGAAAAAAAAATTTTTTCTCTCTTTAATTTTCCTGAAAAATCAATCATTGAAAAGGTATCGTTAATCAGTAGAAGATGATAACTTACTTCTGGGTGAGTAAACACCACGATGGTAAATATCATTAAGGCTTATTGACGATGGTCGCAAGGATAATCGTGACTGATCAGTTCGTCCTTTTCGACTTCGTTGTCTCCGTCGTATTTTTTTCTTCAAATTTCCATCAAAACAACGTGCTATATAGCATACAATAGCTAATTCAACTATTGTACAAAAAACAAAACTAATACAACCTGAAAATACTACAAAAGCAGTTCGATAATGACTTTTAGCTTTTTGATTTTTCTCTCTCAAGATTGATCACAAAATAAATGATCAACGAACACATTCATTGATTAATTTTCAGATAAAAAGATGCAAAAATTTACTGATAAGATAATTTATGAGTGATAAAAAGTCCTGAATAATATACAGTTATTGCTTTTATCTTTTTTACAAAGTTTATCAATTTTTACTTTTATAAAAAAAAAGTTAATTTATTTTATTTACTTTATTTTGTCAAAAAAATTTCATTATTATTTCTTTCTTCGCTTTAATGAAAAACTTTTGCTAACCAAGCATCCAAACATCCATAGCTTTAATATACGAAACACGTGGCAGATTTTTCAGAATATTGCCAAATTGAAATGTAAGCGCAAGAAGCGATGAAACGCCAACTGTCGTACGTGCCGGTAACGCTTTTGGTTCCATGCAAAAAGCAACCCAGCTAACAATAATTGTTAAATAAGTTGGTATATATGCTTGTAGAATATAAAATCCATATCGTCGTTTAAAAGTAAAAATAACCTGAAATGAACGATGTAATGAAACAATGAACAAATGCTAGATGAATAATTGAGTTATAATTTATTGATATTATATTAAGTATGTGATTACTTTATACTTTTTTATTATGCAAGTTTTTTAGCATTTATTTACGTAAACTTTAATACATGTGATAAAAAGTAATTCAAGTAATAATTAAGTAATAATTAAAATATTAAAAGTCTAAAGGATCGAGTTGAAAATTAGAAAATAATTAAGGTAAATAAAGTTATATTATAAGCTATGGTATAACATTACATTCTTATTAGGATATTACTAATAATCATCGATTATCAATCTTTATCATTTCCATTATTAAAATTTGACCTGAAGTTGATCCCAATAACCGTTTGGATAAAGTATTGTATCATTATTTATCCTATAACAAACTAAATCAAAATCCGGTAATTGAACCGGTTTTATCAATGTAACCGCATGATCCATCCATCGTAGTGTTACTTCATCTTTGTTATGTGAATATGACTCGAATTTTAGAGTACTGAAGGAGCAGAAATAAATTAATTAATTAATTAATTAAATGAAATTATTTTGTTCATTTAAACAAATTTGCTAAGTAAAGATTTTTCGTATTATTTTTAATTGAAATTCTAGAATTAAATTTTTCAAAAATGTTAGGTACATTTCTGCATAAAGTTCAAATTATATTTTATCATTTCATAATTCCAAATAATTTAGCTGGAAGAATGAATTGCTGAAAATTAGTTTATCACCAAGACTGAGTATCGAAAGGAAATATCCTCAAATCGAGATCGCAAGGTGCCTTCACTGACATTCGATAATTCACCCATATGGTACCATTCTAAAAATTTCAATAATTTACAGTTCTTTTTTGTTTTGGTTACTTCGAAAATATTTCAGTAATATCATCTTCTCTATCATCGTTTCAAATTTTGCCATTTAATTTTTTTTCTGAATTCAAGGTTGCCGTGATGAAGCATGGCATTTTTTTCTAGGTTAAAATTTGAAATGATTTCGGTTTCCGAATTCAGAAATTTTCATTTCGTTTTTCCGTATTTCGAATCCTAATTCGGAAAATTTTTCTTTCTTCCACAAAAATTTATTGTAAATCATTTGAAAAATAGCAAACACACAGTTCTTTCAATTTAAAGACTTTTTTTGTAACATTGATTAATTCTTTCTTCTCTTATCAATAGTGTAATTTCTGATAAGCTAATTTTATTTGAAAATTTCTATTGCACATTATCATGAATTTTAATTCCTATGCAAATTAATTATATGAAAAGAAACGAATGTAATTTACTTACTTCATATAAGATAACCATAATGTTATCAGTAGGTGAAGCATGTATTTTTGTTTCTTTTGCATTAATTATACACGTATTGGGTGTCCAGATATTCGATATAAATCTATTAATTTTAATTTTATATTTTAATTACAAGTTTTAAATTCGAAATAATGTCAATCTCCAAAAGATTATTTATTTTTTTCATAAAATCAAGAAAATCCACATAATGATATCGATAATTGATAATCAAATTGATAAGCATTTCAATCAATTCATGATAAAAGTTTAAAAATAACACAATAATGCTATCATATCATAATTAATGATGTAATCATAAATTGCAACATGGCTTTTTTAATTGTTTTATTAGTTAACTTACTTAGATTCCATCGTTATATTCCGCTTGCATGCTTTATAATTAGCAAAACTTAATGATTGATCATTCCATAATTGTGTGTATAAAATATCAACGTTGAAATCAGCCGTAATTTCGTTTAATGTCGAAACATCCTAAAATTTTAACTCATTTTCCATCTCTTACTTTTACTCAAAAAATTTTTTTAACATTCAATTTCATTTGCATAGTTACATAATTGCATAATTGAATCATTCGAAAAAATTAAAAAATCGTAAAAAATTTAAAAAAAGTTCGGACTATAAACGTGCATAAAAATGCACGCATGAAATATTGAGAAAAGCAAAAATTTATCAGATGAACTTTGTTTTTCGATGAAAACATATAAAATTTAATTGATTTAGACAGTACGGTAAAAAGTTCTGATAAATGATAAGCTTATTAGCTGCAATGATAATTAATAATGTAAAAAAAACCTCAAGTACTCATTTTCGCTGCTTTTGCTAGATGTTTTGAATCTAGAATAGATTAGAAATTATTGATTAATAATTATAATTATTGTATCTATACCTGTACATGTATTTCAATGTCTACTTGTACAGCATCTTCAATTTCAGGTAATATTTTAGTATAATTTTCCATTAGCGCTCTTATGATAGCGTCATCATTCCAAAATCCATCTGGACATTTACTTCGTCGAGCAGTAGCCTGAAATTTTCCTTTTTTAAACAAAGATTTACTGTTAACAGATCAATAATCAATTTATCACTAATTATCAGTTAATCATTCATTCCAAATTTTTTCTCTAAATTTACCAGAAATATACAATTATAAGTAAGAAATTAAACCAATAAATTTACTCTTACTTTGTCAAGTAGAATTGCAATACCAATAATTGCACTGAGTAAAGGTGATAGCATTGATTTGTACGTCGATATATTCCAATTGATTAAATTTATTTGATAAATAATTCGACTCCTAAATTCTGAATACACTATTAACTTATCATCATAATATCTATTCTCCACTATTAACTTATCATTATAATATGATTTCTCCCTATTCTCACTGTTTCTTGTAATTGTTGTCATTATCAGTATACATATATTAAATATTGAGCAAAAAAAGAAGTCAATTTTTTCAGTTAAATAATTTAAAAAGTTAATTAAGTGTGAAAAAGATAAGTAATAGATTAAGCAAATATTTTATAGTAGTTTGATCGTTTTATTTTTATTAATTTAAAAAATTTGTTTGAAAAAAAAACACTTTTTTTTGGAACAATGACCTATGTTAATATTCATCATAATCATGTTAGAATTTTAAAATGATCTTAGAAGACTTCAAATCTCCATTGAATTCAAAGTTAAAAATGATTAAAGAAGCAATCAGGAATTGTAATGAATATTGATTGAGTGACTGAATAAATGAAATAAATGTAAATGATTAGATAATCTCGGGAATTTCAAGTTTTCTAGCAAGTCAATCTATGGCATCCCTAACGAACAAATTACTTAAATGACAATCGGGTAATATTCATTATAAAATTGAAAAGAATTTAATCTTATGTGACACTTTTAAGCTTTGTAAATTTGCATTTAAATGTTTATGAAAACTTAATATACTGATATTAAGTGTTCTGATATCTTAATTTTTTTTAATTTTACTGTAATTTTTAATGGAATTTATGAATATATTATATGTGAAATGTGGAGAAGAAAAGTAAAAATGAATAATTGATATGTGGTGATAAGTATTGATAAGAAAATTAATTAGCAAGTTTGTTCGTTTATTTTAATGTTTCGAATGCTTTTTTAATATAATTAATTAATAATAATGCATGAAAGGTGTTTAATTTTCATTCTGTAAATATTTTCGGAAATTATTTAGCAGAAAATTTCAGTAATATCCATTTATTGTTTATTGGAATAATTTAAATCAATTTAAAGCTTATCATAAAGATAACGGCAAATAATTGTGATAATTGAAGCAGTCTAATTTATGAACAATATAAAAATTTATTTCTTCATTAAAAAAAGTGATAGGACATTTCTAAAATTTGTAATAAGTTTTAATTATCAGTTAATTTCTACTACTTTCCAAGATTTGAGGACATAACGGAAAACGATAATATAATGATAAATTAAATGATAAAAATAACGAATGAGCAATAGTAAACACAATAATAAATAGCAACAAAGAAGAATGATTAAATAATAATAGTAATAATGATAATGATAATGATAATAATAATAATAATCATAACAACAATGATAGAAATAATAATAATTACGATGATACATATGTTATGATGTCATTATAATAATACGCGAAATTCGCTAATATTCTTATAATTTATTTTAGTTGTAGTAAATTCTAAGAATGATTTTAGGAAATCATTATTCATAAATTACGTTTAAAGAAAAAAAACGAAAGGGAAAGGGTAAAAAAGGAATAAAACTTAACAGGTTGTAACTTTTCAAAGTTTCATCATTCAATGCATCCCCAAAAAAATCTCATTAAAATAATGGTAGGAAACATTTCAAAAGACAAATGCTATCAATAAAGAGTAATTTGAAATCTAAAAGCATACTCGAGAGTAAATTGCTCTCTTGGAAAACAAAGGCAAAAAGGGAGGACGAAAGAAGAAAAGAAAAATCACGAGAAATAAGTTTCGTCGATTAATGGCAGATATGATGCCAAAGATGAAAAAACAATTTTAATTTGAAAAAAATGAAAAAATCAAATAACTTTACCTTTTCCTTCCTTTGTTCTACCTTTTTTCTTTAAATTATCATTTTTTAATTACATAAAATTTACTATTATTTCTAATAGAAAAGAATAATTGCTAAAAGATAGCAATATCGATTTTTCCTTTTTTATTTTTATTTTTTTTCTTAGCCATTATTTATTTGACCATTCAATATTTAAAAAAAATACGCTTTAACGTCAAGATGAAATTAAGTTGATTAAAAAGCTAGAATAATCAAAAATAGTTAAAGAGTAATTAAAATTAAAAATGAAATATGCAAATTAAAAAACTTCAATGAAAAAAGAGCAAAGGAAAGATTTCACTGTATATCTAAGAATGAAAAAAAGTAGAATAAAATAAAAGTTAATTTAGACAACCAAGAAAAGATTATTATTGCTAATTTGTTATTGGAAATAAATCAGAATTTGTTATTTTATTTTACGAAATATTTATACATTTTTAAATATTATTATTAATAAACAATTTTGACTAAATTTCATTTTTTAATTTAAAACTTTTAAACTTACAGCAATAACAGCTAAGCTTATTAGCAATTAATGATATCAAAAGCAAAAATAAAGGCAAATCACAGTTGATTTATTTTTTCTCTCTCTACCGAGAAAAAGACAGAGAGAGAGAGAGAGAGAGAGAAGAAGAGAGAGGAAAGTAATGAAAAATGATTAGATGGAAGATATGGAAGGCTTTTCTCCTTATCAGAAAATGCTCAATTGTTTTTTGTTTTACCTTTTTTTTTCAATTCTTTATCTAATAAATGTCTCGGATGGTTTAACGGAAATATTTTCCTTTTTTGAACAAGAAAAATGGCCTAATAAGTAATATAAATAATAGTATTTACTTAAAAATTTATCTCTTTCCTAAAATTCCAAAATTTTTATTTAGCAAGTTATCTATTATATTTATTCCTACTGTTTTATTTACCGATAGTATGAGTAAGATCAGATAATCCTTCAGGTAATTTACTTCCGAACCTGATATTATTCCGGTTTTAAGCAAATAATTTTATTCAATTATATTTGGAAAACTTACTTTAATAAAAAATTTTCGCCGATTTATTTCAAAAACTTTTTTAAAATTCAAATTGCCGCGATGAAATTAGTTTCAACAGAAAAGTTTGATTAATATTTATGCTAAAATATTAGTAGCAAAAACTATAATTTGTTACTGTAATTAATAAAATTTATATAAATTCAAAGAAAACAAAAAATTTTGATTTCGAAATTTTTAGACTTTCCGGACTTTTGAATTCAATATTTTCCGTCTTCAAAGATAGCAATAATAATTGAAAAAATTTTACAAAATCTTTAATGATTTTACATGCGATTTCGACAATTAATAAAATAAAAAAAAATTTATTTAATTTAGTCAAATCGTTTCAAATCAATTAAATTTCACCGCCAATAATATGAAATAGTTGTACAAATATTTACTTTTATTTTGACAAAGAGATGGCTAACTTCTTCACTTCATAAATTTGACAAGTTTTAATAATTTAACTTTAGAGTTACGGAAATAGCTAACTTATTTTGCTCTAAAAACTTGAAAACATTTTAAAATGTAAATTAAAATGTAAACAAAATGAAAAGAAAGAGATGAAAATGAATTAAACTTGAAAATATATTTACTGCATTAAATTTTTTTCTTTGTTTATTTAATGAAAGATTAGATAAGAGGAAAAATGAAAAAGTACAAAACGCAGATTATTTATGCTAGTCTAATCAATGACAAATGCGCTAATTAGCTTTTCCCTATTTCTCCGTGTATATCAGTAACAAAACAAAATACATTTCAATAAGTAAGCGCTATAAAGGCTCAGAAAACGTGAAGAATACATGGGAAAAGCAGGTAATAATTGCAAATGGATGAAAGTAATATCTAAGTTTGAAAATAACAAGTTATCCTTTTTCTTTCTAAATTAATGAATCTCTAAAAATGATAAATAGAGAATTTTATTTAAAAATAAATAAATAAGCGTAATTTATTATTATCATTACCTTCAACAGTATTATCATTATCACCATTAAACCATTATCGTTAGTGATAAATTTGATTTGCCTAATAACGACAAAGTTTGATGGTTGCTTAGTTGTGTCCAGAAAATTTAACTTGTGAATATAAAATCTGAAATCACATTCACTTAAGTGTTTTCATGATGATAGCAATCAAATTACGCGAAAATGGGATTCAGGGAAAGATTGACAATTGAGAAATCGCTAATTGAAAAACAATTACAAAAACAATAGAAGGATAAAAATACTCCTAAAAACTAGAATGCATCTTACTGAATACTATTTCAGATAAATTAAAATCATGATTACAATTAAATATTTAATTCATGATATTATCATCATTTCTTTTGTTTCATTAAAAAAGATAGCTTTCTATTGGAAAAAAAAAAGAAACTTATTCGATATTTTTTTATTTTATTTAATAGAAAATGAAAAATTCCGCTTTTAGCTTAAATCTGAGAAGGAAGAAAAAGAGTAATATCACTAATCAAAATATCAATATTGTCAAATATTTCTGATAACATATTAGCACTGATAATCTTATCATTAAAGCAATAATCAAAAACTTCCTGTCAATATTGCTTACAGCAAAGAAAATTTTGCATTTTGATTACATTATTAATATATATCAATTATGTATCAGTTATTAATATTAAATATATATATATATATTCATGGACAATATCATGGAATACATTATTGATTATATTACATTATTGTGTCATTTTATCATTGATAAGCATATATCATTAAAGTGTACATATATCATTAAAAGTTATATATATCATTGATTATTATAATAAAATAATGAATAATTTTATTTATGCAATGCAAATCATCCATAAATTGTAATTACTTGTCATGCAATTAAGTTTTTTACATTTATTCGTTAAATTATTGAATTAATTAGACGCTTATTATAAGATAGCTAGATTTCCCTCATTTCTTCCTAATAATAAAATTGAAAATTTGTATTTTTTTTAAATAAACAATACTAGTAACTTTGAAGAAACATTCTTATTTTTCACTTTGCATAAATTTTATGCAACAATACATTATTTATTCATTTATACTTAATTACGTATTAAAGATTCTCATTTAAAAATTTAACCCATACTCTCTCTCTCTCTCTCTCTCTCTCTCTCTCTCTCTCTCTCTCTCTCTCTCTCTCTCTTTCTCTCTTTGTCTCTGTGCATGTGTGTTTGAAAAAATGGATTAAATGCATGGATAAATAATAGCATTGTTAGGCTTATTATTGTGATAGACAATTAAAGAGATATGAGCATTTCTAACAACAAGGAGGAAAAAAAAGAAATCATTTTAAGGTTTATTTTCTTGTTAGCTATTTTATTCTCGAGAATGATAAAAGCATGACATTCTTTATTATATTATTGCTTTTATTTACATCGTCGTTTTTGATTGCAAATAGGAGAGGATATCATGAAAATCCAATCATTTCCCTCAAATCGAAATCTCTTGAAACTAAAGACATAGTAAGAAATCAACGATTACCAACAAAATTGTAAACAAGTAAATAAATATAAACAAGAATTCCCTTTTATCTCTCTATCGATTAAACTTGTCCAAAAAAATTCTTTTCAATTATTTAAGTGTTAATTTATTGTACTGTAAACTTTTCGTATTATATTTTTTTTAAACAGTACTCCAATAAATCCTAATATTTGTTGCAATCTGGCTGATAGAAAATTGAATTGGTATAAATCGTCGAATGATATTTTTGATCAGTAATATTAAAGTGTGTGAATCATTAATTAATGAGTATGTGATTAATTATCTGATAACTGATAAATATTTCCTTTCTAGCTAACTTTTTTGTTTATTATTAATTAGAAGAAAATTTTCTACAAATTATTTCAATCAACATTTATGATTACAAATATCGGCTTTTTTTTACAGCATAAGTACTGTTTGTTTGTTTGTTTGTTTTTATTTGAGATAAATAAAATTATCATGCAAATAACTGTTTATTTAATAATTAAGGTAGTTAGATCAATTATTCATACTTACTATAATCCATTTTCTGCTGCATTTTTTGCGACCTAATTAAAAGTTGAATTAAATTGTAAAGGTATAACTGTATTATTTTTACATTTTAAATTTCAAATGAATTTGGTATTGTTCGATGCATAATTAGTGCTATATGAAACTTCGTAATTTAGAGGATTTAATTTCATTTGTTTAGAAATTCTTCAAAAAAACGGATTAGTGAAGAGGCAAAGTGATAAATTAATCAAAACTTTTTAATAGGAAAAAAAGATTTTTTATATTAGAGAAATAAATTAACGTATCATGTAATCTGATCTGAATTTTAACAATCAATATTTTAATTTTGAAAGAAATTTGCTTCATGCTTGAAACAGTTAAATTTCGGCTGAATTAAATGTAAATATGATATATTCTCTTGTTTTATCAGTATAAGCATTAATTATGGAACATCCATCCATTCTTTTAAAATATCGAAAATCACTTGTTATCCTTGATCTGATGTATCAATCCGGTTTATGATGCTCTAAGTAAGCATTTCATAAATTCTCAATTTTTTCCTGGGATTTATAGAATAAATTTAATAGAAAATATTCCATCAATAACAAATTCGTGGATAATTTTATCATTCATTAATTTATCAATTAATTCAAATTTAATCGAAAAATGATAAGAATTTTTTACTTAAATTTTTAACGAAATGAATAGAAAGATTGAAATGTTTAAATATAAACAAAAATGTAATGTAACATTTGGGATTTTTGAGTGAAAAATAAGAAAGAAAAAAATGCCAATTATTTGAAAGCTTCAAAATAAATCTTGACTATTTCTTTTTGTTCTATTTCATTTATCGATAAGAAAAATAAAATGAAAGGAAGTAGCACTGACAGAAATCTTATCTTCAAGTAATCAACAACTTCTGCTTTTTCCTCTTCTAAATGATGTTGCGAATCGACGATAATATTTAGTTAGTTATTATTTTGCTTTGCTTTAAATTTAAATAAATAAAATATCTTTGCGAAATATTTATTGACGAACTTCATCTTGTTGCTATCTTTTACCGATAATTCAATCGGAATATCCCGTTTTTTACTCTCTCTCTCTCTCTCGCTGTCCCGTTTAATTCAATTTAAATAAATAGAAGAATATCTTAACAAAATATTTATTGACAAAGTTCAAATTGTTGTTACCGTTATTGATAATTTAATTGGGTATAGCTTTTTTCCTCTTTTTCTTTTAATACAATTTAAATAAACAAAATAACTTTACGAAATATCTTCAATAAACTTTACGCCGATTGCTATCTTTACCGATAACCTAACTAACTGAACGCCCATTTCCCTCTCTCTCTTTTAATTAATACATTCAATACAATCTTTATTAATAAATTGATTGGATGATACCTGTTGTGATGAAGTAAAATTATCAGATTTCTCTTTTGCTTCAATAATTTAAACTTTCTAATCAATAAGAGTTCTTAAGAAATCCAAAATTAATTTATAATACAGTGTCAAAATTATAAAAATGTTTTATAGGAATTTATACAACGAGCAACTCTTATCTATGATATTATCAATCAAGTGATTCATAGTTGTTCAACTGATCAAGATTGTAACCTATGTGATCTACTAACCGAATTGATTTAGTTAATTATATAAAATAATGTGAGGTTCAAGCAAAAGCTCGAATTTAAGCAAATAAATACCAAACCAATACTTAAATTTACCGGAATTTTCCAAACAAAACAAAACAAAAATAGAATTTCCAACAATTTACGTTACAATTTCTAATTACAGAATTTACATTCGCAACTTCCTAATAGGATGATTTTCAATCTGTTT
Source organism: Cruorifilaria tuberocauda (assembly GCA_013365365.1). NCBI lineage: Eukaryota > Metazoa > Nematoda > Chromadorea > Rhabditida > Onchocercidae > Cruorifilaria > Cruorifilaria tuberocauda. Next base: position 31,789 of record JABVXU010000447.1, read on the forward strand.
GCCAAGGAATATAAATCACAGTTTATTGCAATAATATTCATCATTCTTTTTATTATCATGAAAAATGAAGACCGTATTCCAATGAAAAAATTAATTCATTATAGCTGAAAACGGAAGATTTTCGGGTAACAATGTTGTTCAGTATTTTAGTAGCCGAATTTGAACCAGAAGGGATGATAGGAGATATATTTGTAATAAAAATAGTGTTGAGCACTTTTTTTTCAACAGCCTATACTAATTACAATTCACCTTATTACCATGAAGTTTTACAGATATTTATGTATAGTTCCACTTCCCAAATTTATTACAGTGAAAAACTTATCAAGATGTAGAAAAGTATTCATTTTCTAATATAACTACCACTATTACCATTTCTTCATTTATGACAATAAATAATAAACATAATTCATTCATCAATCACATCTGAAAAACTTTTGAGCAAAAATTTGATGTAGCAAAATACCAATAAGCAAAATACCAAAATCCATTGAAACCAAAAAATAAATCCTAGATTTACAAACATAAATTTCTACAAATTGATTCTTACTGGTTTAAACTGAGGGATGATAGGAGATATATCTTCTAAAATATAAATAAAGCATATTTCAACAAATCATTTACTTTATTTAATACTTCTCATTCTATTTCACCACTAATCTTATTTAAATGGTAAAAAACCTTGTATATGAAAAACAAAAAAAATCTCACCATCAATCATATAAAACTGAATTAGTCTCAGAGATGTACTATATATTAAAATCTTTGGAAAGCTTTAATAATAAATTGATATGATGCAGCATATGGAACATAAAGCAAAAACTAATGGCTTAAAATAAAAAACAAATGCTAAAAATATACCCATATTATAAAAACATGAATTCAGCATAAGCACCGTTAAATATGAAGTGAATTCCGACAAAATCAGATAGTTCCCATAATAATCGGAATAGTCGGTGAGCTTCTCAGAATGAAACAGTAATCGTGATATGTCGAATAGCATTTATGGCCAATAACGTCGTGTGAAATTCGTCGGTATCTGGAAGAATTAAAAAATAAAAAATCTTACACTGCAAAATTCAAATTTCAAACCAACTAACTTGATCAAACCAAGTGATTTTAGATGCTGACATAATAACAAAGATAATCCAAACTGAATAAATTACCTGCTTATCCTGCAAACCCAATTCTATTTTGCACACATCTGCATATGCACCATATCTTTCCAAACCACATTCAATAAATCCAGTGAAATAGATTGCATCATTGAACCAAGTCTGACCTAGCATTTGAAAAGATTATCAAATAACGGTATAACAACGCAAATTTCTTCCATTTATAAAACTTCAGAAAAATCTATAAGATCTACTAGTGAAAGAATAGAATTTCTCAAATCTATCGAATATAAACATTAACCTAATTTAAAACACTGTTTCCCCGTTTACATGAAAAAAATTATGGGTCTCAGAAATCTACCTTCGTCAAATTGAATACGTAATCGACTGTTCCCACCAGCTTCGCATTCTTTTGAATAAATCCTTGTCCATCCTTCCGCTTCTTCCTTTTCAACCATTGATCGTATGTAGTATAAAATGTGGAAGATCTAAAAAAAGATTCGTTATTTTCCAGTTTTTAAATGGAATGAAATGTTTTTCAATATTTCGAACTTCACAAGGTTCTATAAAACTTACTAAAATATTAAAAATAATATAAAAGACATTTATATATATTTCTAAAATCAATAAATCAAACAAATTGAAAGTAATTGAAAGTGTGAACAATCACTTAATATTTACTTAATCAAGGCTGAGAAAAAACTTCCTCGTGAGAGATGGTGAATGTGCATTGGAGCGAAAGAATTGAATGCAGTGCTCTTATTTATTATTTTTTATCAAGGAAAGAAATGCTTGCATTAGCGTAATTTAATTAACAAACGAATTAAAGGGAAGATTAATAGTTGCATTGAAAGCGCTTTCATGGGAAGCTCAAGGATAATCTATATTATTAGATGTAATAAACTATTTAAATAAAAATAAGAGTTTACAGTTTAAAATCTATGAAAAATCAAAATTAATAACCTGTTTCGAATATTCGCCTGCATATCGAACATTCAATATAATATGTTTTGTCTTTGTTATATCTGTAACCAGGAGATAATAATTGTATATTTGTTAAACTTCGCTAATATTGGAAAAAGATTCATTATTGATAATTTGATGTTATATCGATTATAAAATACCGGGAAGCGAACTCATTTTAATTATTATATTATTTAAGCTGAAGTGAGTGAATATTGGAAAAAAGAACCTTCAAGTGAATTCATCCATGTAATATGAAGGCGAGATATACGTAAGCCTGGATAAATCCTTAGCCGAGGATATACTAACGGATGAGATTTTTTGCAACGTAATGAATTTATGGAATCGTAACGCGGTACTGTAATTATATCTTCCTGAAATAAGTTTTCAACATTCCATAATATGCATGAGTTTTATTCTCTTTCATTTTTCTATATTTCAATTTAATGAGAAGATCAAGTTAAAATGAATGTTTTAATTAATTTAATCAATGTTTCTTCCCTGCAATCAACTATCTAATCTATCTAAAAATTTATCAACTCTTCGCTAATTTGACAAAGCAGTAAAACAGTTTAAAAACTTACAGATATAGTATCCTCCTTTTCATCACTTTCATCATCGCTAAGTACAATCACATCATCAACAGTTTCACTTCTTTGTACTTTTTTGATAGCAGCTGGTTCGTTACGATTTTTCCGTTTTGTTTCCACATTATTCGATCTCAAATGACCGCTTGCCAAAGAATGATTGACAATGCCTGAAAAACTTTCTGAATCATAACTCGAGGAATTTATCTAATGTAGTTCTGGACAGTTCGAAAAAAATTGATTAGTACATCACATTTACATCATTTCTGTAATCAAATTAAATGCCACAAAGTAAATAATAGAGATCAGGGAACTGATTAAGACTGTAGCGATATATCAAAGCTCACAAAAATATTCTTAATCTGCAGGAGAGATATGATGACAAGTTTGAGCAATATAATGTCATTATGAAAAATGCTGAACATGATCGCCTACAGCATCAGACTTGTGAAAATTATGGATTATAACCTTAATAGCGTAACTGAAGATAAAGTGAAGTGGAATAATAGAAACATTTAAAGACACCCAAGTTTTTATAAATCATTTACAGATCCACATTTTAAAAAAAAATTAAGCAAACTTATCACCGAATCCGCTATAGAACAGCATCTAGAAAGTTGAAAAACATTACAGTCGTCCCTCTTGAGGTATTACAGAATTAACTCAACTGTTAATAAGAGTTTGCAACACAACAGAAATAATGAAATTCAACAACTAAATTAGATATAATCAAATCTGAAAAATCAAAAAAAAAAATTTTTTCAGTTGTATGGGTAGAATAAAACTCCGAAAAATACTATACTATCAAATCAATTTATTAAAGAAAAAAATCTTACCTTGACCATTTGCTTGTGATGAATTATTAATTTGTACAGTTTTATATTGGGAATTCGTCGACATCAGAATAGGGCTGCTTGCATCCAACGACACCGGCAAATTCAACGGTTTATTCACAGTAATCAAAGCGTGAGCTGTTGCTGCTGTTTGGCTTGACAATGAGCAGTTATCATTTTTAGTTGCAGCTATATGGGAAGGAGAAACAAACTGCTCCAAATTCATTGATGATTTACGTGAAGTGTTCGAATTAGATTGACGTGATATCGCCACAGCTAAATAGTCAAATAAAAGTGTTTTACTGGAAGAAACAGAGAAAAAAATACCAGATTAGTATCAATACCTTTAGAGACGAAAGGTTAAAGTATTCAATTCTTGAATACAATTGCACAGAAAATTATTCAAAAACATACTGCCTTCTTATCTTTCTTATCGTCCACACCCTAATTATTTTCTTACTATTTAATGCTTTGATCTAATTTCACAATAATTTTATTTTTCTCAGATAGATTTAAAAACAAACTAACCGTTCTTTCGAGCAAATTCATGGAAAATATTATTTTGCTGAGATGCAATGAATTGTGTTTTCTCAGATTGCACTGTATTAGTAGCGGAAGTGTCCGTAACGGATGATGTAGTTGGTTTAGCATGTGATCGATAGTGATGAACTGTTGGTTGAATTTTTGGCGCGCTCGCACTATTCCACAATCCTTCCTCGTCTTCTGCTTTCCAACGTTTTTCCCAAGTTTGAGCTGCTACTGCAATCTAAAATGTTAATTGCTAGTGAAATAACGAAATGAACTACCATATCGAAATGCTAACAAAAGTAAGTTCCATGATTAATGTCTATCCCTACATTCAAGCTTTACCGATCAAGTATGGAACAAAATAATAATATAGAACTATCGAGATCAACCGATTTGCCACCTTAGAGACTTCTGATATTAGTACGAGCAAATTATGAGGGCATGATACCTCAGAATATGAGCAATAGCAAATATTGTTAATCTAGCGACGAAGCACTATGTACAACTGAACATGAAACTTATGATGGTCAATCTTAATCTCCAAGGTATGAAACCCAACCTCTCTTCTAGCCAAACTATGCTTGCAACAAAACAATATTTGAAATCAAATTAGTGATAAGTAAATGAAATGCATTGTAATTGAATAAATAAATTTACCGTCGTTCCAGGATGATTACTAGCGATAAAGCAACTGAACTCTCGAATTGCAAACCGCATCGTTGATAAATTTTCACGTAAAACTTTAATTGATGCATCCTATAATTCTGAACATAACTTTGAGTTCGACGGCAAATTAAAATTTAAATTAATCGCTGCAGCGAACCAAGGAACAGAGAGCTTTTCTAAATTTAGAAATTAATTGTCTGACAATTGGATCGGCTAAAGTCGGCATCTCTTCATATTTTCTGGAGTAATGATCCAAAATAAATGCTTGAATGATGGAAAATTAAGTTAAACGAATTCATAATTCTTGGTTTACTTTAGCCCGGACTTGCTCTTGAAGATTTTTGATCAGTGAATTTAATTCACGTTTTTCCACTTTACAGGCTTCAACGAGACACGGTAACTGAGATGTATAATATGTCAAAATCTGAAATATAATCAACAAAAAATATTTTCGAACTGGAGAAAATTCCTATCTTTATATGGCAGTCTCAAAAGAATTTTTTTTAAAAAAGAAAGCAAAAAAAATTTTTAATTATCTATGTAACGACCATTTTTAATTAACTCTAAAAACGGATTCTTTTAAATTATAAAGTTACACTTAATATTAAAAAAAAAATATGACGAAACGTGCGCAAAAATCCCGTAATACATGCAATTTGCAACGGAAATCTTGCCTATAGGATATACAAAATTTGATAGGCATAGATAACTGAAAAGTAAGATCAAAATTTACAAATCCAGTCCAATTTACGCAAGTATACGACAAGTAAAACCTATTTGCACACCTGTAGAATTCCACACATGCAGAGATCTAATTTACATATATAAAAGCATTACGAAAATTAACTTCTGTAGAAATCTAACAATAATATAAAATCATTTTACTAACCCTTTTAAATTCATTTTTTGTTACCACACGTTTTCGACAATCTCTGCGCTGTGATGTATTCTTTCGCATTGGTTCAACCGGTTCCATACCTATAGCAAAGTATTCAAAATTATATTTCAAAATAATTCTTCCATTAAAAAAATTAAATTGACTCATCTTTAACAACAAGTATTTTATTCTGAACTAAGAAAATCGAAAAAAAAATAGCTCAAGTTGAAAGGTTTACTTAAATTTTGAAATTATGATATTTCATAATGAAATAAATCTACAAATTACCGTACTAATCTGTGATAAAATTTCAAAATTACATGTTTAAATAATCGATCTATTAGTTATTTCAACAGCGAAATGATTCGCAGCTTAACTGTAAGCTACTTTTTTTCTTTCTTTCTCTCATAGTCATTATCAGTGATGGTTTTTCTCCCCATTTGATTACTTGAAAATTTTCTACACTTATCTCTAAATGATTTCCCGCGTCTAATCCCCGGGATGTTTCGTGTTGGAATTTTCATCGACTAACTTATTTCTTTAATGTACTAATCAATCAAATATTAAAATCATCCGCTTAAATCCACGAAAATTCTAGCTTATTACGATGAATTCTTCGTTTATTTTCAAATTCTAAATTCAAAAACCAAAGTACGAAATTAAAATTTTTTTATAATCTCTGAAATAAGACAATAATTTATGTATTAAATTAATTCCAATTAGATTGTTTTCAATTCGATTGAAAGATTTGAATTGATTAATTTAAATTTAAAATTTAAAATTTAGCATTCAAAAAAATTTGTTAACAAACGATTTTGACAGAATTTAATGATAAGGGAAAAAAAACTGATCACGTCTTGCTAGTATACCAATGGGGAGAGATGCCTTGTCTACGAAGGAAATGAGAGACATTTTCACTTCCATTCAATTTTTAGCACAGAGAGTGAGAGGAATGACGAAATAGCATTGCAAGCATACGATGGAAGAAAGGATGAGAGATGCAGAATGTGTGCTGGAAATATGCCAATGCAATATCAGTTATCGATTAGTTGGGGGAGTATTTAGGTATTGACTATCGATTGATTGGTTAGTTGATCGAAGAATATTTGCAATTTATTAAGGTTAATTGATTGATTATTGCAATGCAATTTGAGGAAGTAATTTTAATTTTTATTGAAAATATCTCATATCAATTAATGATAATTAAATTGTGATAAAAATTTTTGATTTGTAAAAAAATCAATAAGATCATCTAATTCAAATGATATAGAGAAAGACGAGGAGAACGAAAAAATGAAATTAAAAATTTTTATGCTCAATAATGCTTGAATTTAAGCGTATTTACAAACGTTTATGAAGAAATTTGAAATTTTATTTCAATCTTAAAAATTAAAAACATGTAAATCTGGAAGATTTGCATATTTCTAATTTTTAAGTTGAATGCTTAGATAATTTAATAGACAAATTTCTCGGCTAATTACGATTAATTAATACAAGCATAGAAGAAGAAATTTTGAAAAATGTTTTAAATTTAAAGCAATTTTAAGCTACGCAGAAATATTGATAGTTTTATAATATTATTAAGATTATATTTAAGGTAAAATAGATTGATTGAAAAATACGAAATTTAAGAAAAAAGAGAAAGAGTTAGTGAATTGAAAATTTGAATACTTTTGAATTTTACAATGCTTTTTCATCGTTTATTCCGTTAAATCGTTATTTCAATTCCGATTAAAGGAAGTTTTCATTTAAGGATTTCCATTCAAAGGAGTAATTATAAAATGATGAAAAAAAATTTCAAATATGAAACTTTAATTTATGCATATAATATTAGGTTGAAAAATAGGTGATAAGTTGATAAAAATTATCTTAAATTCTGATATTAAATAATAATTTCATTAATAGATTAGGATGACAAAAAAGCAGCTATTATAATTAATACATGAATAGAAGTATTTGTTAAATATTTACATGTAAATAGGAATAATTTTAGTGAATAATATTTTTCTGTCAGATAAAAGATGATATATTTTATCATAACTATATGATATAATGATCATAACTTATCAAAATAATCGATCTCTTAAATGTTGAAATGAATTTTAAGCTATGAAATATGTTTGTTTACTATTTATTGATTATTTGAATTTTCTCTTTTCACATAAATGTTGTCCTTGTTTTGAATTAATTCAAAATAGTTTATTTGGGAGAAGAAATTACACTTTAGAATAAATTAATAGGTACTCTATTTTATCAGTTTTTTTTGAATAAAAAAAATTAATTTACTCATTTTAAAAAATGGAATTTTTCCCATAAGGTAAAATTTTCCAGCATTACAATGAAGCAATTTGAAATGAAATGATTAAATTTATGCTATAATTGATCAATATAATTTGCTGTTTATTAATAATTTAATGTGTTGTTTTCAGTGAATAAAAAAAAACTTAATATTATATTATTTTTCAACATTCGACAAAGACAGTCAATTAATTTGCAGATTTAATTAATCTTATCTCTCGAGAATGATAATACTGATAGTTAATCAATTCACTTAACCTCAATGATACTTTGTTCTATTTCCAGAACTTAATATTTTTAGATATTTCTTCCTGAAAAAATTTGCAGCTTAGTTAAATATTCACTTTTATTGACAAAGATTGCTTAAATGACAAATGAACTTTGACATTTGAAATATTTTAACAAAGTGATATATCTAGAAGGTCATTTTTGATCAAATGGACAACGCCGAAAATATGTAAAAATTGAAAATTATTTTTAAAAAATCCTAACATTTCAAATGAAGATATTATTTTTCGGAAGTTCTAATTTGTTCCAAGTTCCAATTTAAGCCGTTTAATATTTAACTGATAAAAATTGTCTGCACAGTAATAATTTATTACATTATTACAGTAATAATTTCTTCTTCCAATCACGATCGTATTGAAATTAAATCGTTCTAAAGATTAACTTTATCAATGTTATCAGTATATTCCATATCAAAAAGCATGGAAATTTCAGTAAAAACATAGCCGAAAAAAATTCCATTACGCCTAAAGAATGAATCATTTTATCGTTTTCTGAAAAGCGCCTTCCGTTACATTCACTTTCTAATTCAAATTTAATTTTAAATTTCTAAATTTCATTTTTGTTCAATTCTTTTACTTCTCATCTTTTTTTCATCTCAAATTCTGAAGCTTTTGATTTCCGTTTTTTCTCCCTTGTTTTTTTTTCGTCAAATTTTTATTTCCTAAATTTTTTAAATGTCAACTTCTTAAATTCGAACGCTCCTTTTTTCTTTTGTTTCAAAACTTCTCAAAATGTGAAAGTTATCTTTGAAAAAAACTCATAGCTTGATATTATCAGGTAATGTTGTTGTAAGTAATATCGTTAGAACTGTTAAATTTATTAATATGAAATCGATGAATTTTCTTTTTTTTTGATAAGGGAAAATTTTCATTTTTATTTCAATATAAAATAGAACTACCATTGATACTTAATTAAATGATAGTTTATTATCTGAAGTATTGGCATGAAAAGTAGTTTTAACGATTATAGTTGATTTAAAACACATAGCATTAAGCAATAATTTCAGTTTTAAAATTTCACAACGGATAAAATCGTTTATTTCACATTTTAGATTAAGCAAACATTCATTGTGTTAATCAATTACACAATTATACATGCAATATTATTCGTTTTGTTCCACAACATTATTCGAATTTACTTTTACTTTTTCCGCTTAAATTTAAATAAGTTTAAAATTTGTATAACAGGTCAATTTAGTTTAGTTGCAAAATACAACCAACAATATTATACGTTTATTAGCGATATCATATTTGTAACAAGTATTTCATTGAAGTACAATCATATGTAAAATTAAATATTTCATTAAAACAGAATCTTAAAATAATTATATACTTACTACTTTAATTACTACTCTGTTTAGAGTTTATTAATATGCAGAAGTGATTTAGATTTTAAGTTTTTACTCACGCAAATTAGAGATTTGTTGAGGAAATGAATAGAATAATTAGATTGTTTTAAAAAAAAAGCCATTAAAGTACTAATTATTAATTTATTTATTATTTTATATCATATTTCTGTTAGTAAAAGTAGCTCGAATTTGCTCAATTTTAGTATTTAATTAATGATTAAGTGTGATAGATCTTTCTTGCATTCTTCCTCCTTTTTTCATCAATAATTACGATCACATCTTTACACATTCTGTGTCCTTTTTCAATTTTAGCAAAATTCTTTAAAAAAGAAGGAAACAGAATTTTGAAAAGGAATTTTTTGGCTTTTCAAATTTAATCAACGAATTGTAACATTGTTGCTTTCAACATTAGAAATAGCTATTAGAAATTGTGAATTTTTTAAAAATTAATTGAGAAACGAAATTCCTAACTCGCATTTGTTTTTTTTGAGAAAATTTTCCTGTATTGTTTAAAATTTTAATTGATTATTATTTAAGTTTTATTTAAGAGTTAGGTTCTTAACTCAATGTTTACTTTATTTTAAATTATGAATTGTATTTAGCTTCACGAATAACTTTTTTTCTTGTTCTTTTAGCTGGATAGAAATTAATTTTCTTTTCATATTCTCACTAATGCTAAATTAGAAGTTAATCAATTCATTAACAATAATTAGGCGTTTTGTTTTCTTCATCAATATTTTGCAAAACTTTAGAAAAAATTAATTACAATGTAGTAAATTATGAACAATTCATATTAACCTTAGTCATTTATTAAGTAATTAATTTCGTATTTAATAATTTTTCAACGCTTATTTATATCATGTATTACATTATAAATAATCGGAATTGATTAATAATACGTAAAATTTTGTATCATATACAATGCATGCGACAGGTACACATGTTTGTATATATATATATATATAGTGTATCAGAAATCAAAATAAGGTACATTAATATTCGATGTATCTGCATTAATATTTTGATATGTACATTATTTATAAACTTAATTACTAATATCGGAACTCAATATTGAGTATATTAGTATTCAAAATATGTATATCAAAATTTTACAATGCATACTAGTGCTAATATTAAACTAATCATTGATATAAATTCACTTAAAATTAAATACATGGAATTCGAATTCCAATTTTAAATGTAATTTTTAATCACTAACACGATGCATACTTTCTTTTGCACTTTTAATTTACTTAACTTATCAGTAAATAATTCGCTTATAATTTTTGGTAACATGCGAAATGTTTCAGAGTAATCTGAGTAAATTATATCAAGTAAAAATGAATTAAATGTGAAAATTATCACAACGATGCAGATGATACATGAATTATCATTAAAATCGTCATCGCTATCAATGATTGTATAAGTACGTAATTTTTGACGCAAACTTAACTTAGTGAAATTTCAAAATATAACTTTTTCACTTAGAAATTTTGATTAATTATTCTGTTGTCTGATGATCAATTATCAATTGATATCAATGTCAGCTGTGTTGAAAATCAATAAAAGTTTAATTTTGATTAGTTGGAAGGTTGTTTTTTTTTTATTTCTGATGAATTTGATTGATAGAATGATCATTATTTCAATGTTTTATTATCATTCTATCATTTATTTCATTCCTTTTTTCCTTTCCTCATGTTTTATTATCTTTGATTTTTCATTAATACAATTTGTGAAGTATTACTACAATTATTAGCTAAGTTCAATTGCATAATTACAAGTGGATTTAAGTAATTAATTTTTCCTATATTTAAGAAAAACTAAAATAGAAGGATAAATGATAAATAATTATTTCTCAAATAATAAAAAGATGCTAAGTAGAAGAAAAAATAAATACGATGTAATAAACAAATAAGTGAATTGATAATTTGCAAGTATTTTGGTATCATTTAGCAAAAGCTTATCAATTATCTATCATGAATGAAATCAATCATATTTACGATAAAATTTTTATAATTTTGAACTGATATGAAAATATGTAAAACATATTTGATTGTTTTATTGAAAAAAAAAAACTTTTATCAAGTTTACTAGTTTATTTCTTACTTAAATGGATTATTGGTTGGAAAAATGAATTGTCAAATTAGAAATAATTAATTTCATTAAAGTAAATTGATAATTTACTTCTTTCAATTATTATTTTGAAAGGTATTAAAAGTAAATTTTTATATTTTAGAATAAATAATTTCATTTCTCTACTATTTCAAAGGTAGAAGTTTTCATGAAAATTCTTTTTTTCCTTCACAACAAATATATTCATGAAGTACTATTTACTGCTATTAAAATCTCTTTTTTTTGGTTTTTGCAAAATTTTTTTTCAATTTTTCACTTTTGACCTTTGTTCATTTTCAATTTCATTTTTTTTTCTTTTTATTATTGTCAATTTCATTTCCGATTCTCACATCAATAAGTTGCGCTGTAATGATTCTGAAAAACACGACGAAGGGTTGTTCTTTTTTTTTTCATTTAAAAATTCATTATATTTTTATAATGACATTGTGCATAATTATTACTACTTTTTAATTGAAAACTGTAGTAATTTAATCAGAATTACTAATTAAGTAATTAGTATTAGTATTAGTATTAGTATCAGTATTAGTGTTAGTATTAGTATTAGTATTAGTATTGGTATTAGTATTAGTATTAATAGTATTAATATTAATATTAGTATTATCGATATTACATATTAGTAAGCGTTCATAAATGAACCTACGGAATTATTATGAAGATGATTCTCGATAATTTCTAAAATAATTCCCGGTGATTCTTAATTATCACAAAAATATTTGCCGATGATATATGCTATGTTGTCGATTACAAATAAAAAAATTTTTAAATGCCAATACATTCCATTAAATATGATATCATTAAAACTAAATAATATAATTATAATTATATAGCATGATATAATTATACAGAGATAATTATTCTTTAATAACGAAACATTCCCATGGCTGAAAACTAACAAAATAATTCATTCTCATTTTTTTAAAAAAAAAAATTTTGATAAAATTGTGCGACTAATAGCAAAGAAAAAAAAAAGAATTATATTGTTGAAATCTTGTTATCAGCGAAAAATTTTTGCACGTTTGTTCATTTTCTCTTTAAATTTATCTTTTTTATTTACACTTTTTTTTATTTGAATTGCTTAAGGATTAACCATTCTGTGATTATAATTTCATGATTTTTATTTAAATTCATATATACGTATGTTAAATGCATTCCATTCTTTTATTTCAAAAATTTATCTTAAAAAAGTTTTTTTCTTATTTTTTTATTTAAACAATTTATAAAATTTATGAAATTTTTATCATTTCATTGTGAAAT
>JABVXU010000448.1:0-44107 GCA_013365365.1 Cruorifilaria tuberocauda
CTGAAATTTGATCTCACATTGGAGAGGAGGCAAGAAACTACGATAAGTAATAAGTAAAAATATGAATAAAGCTAGCACAATCCAATATCGTAATTCGACAGACAATAATTCCGTATCCGTGTACTTTGATTCTGATGCGCCCTCATACATGGCTTGATAATTAACCGATGGCTTTTCATCCTCCACGTCATCAATATCTTCCGGCATCATTGATTCCTGAAAATTCTTGTTAATAGTAGTTTTAATAATCAGCTTTTTGCTGCAACGAGACACAAACTTGTTTGATTAAATTATTCGAGAATAACTTCTTTTAAATTCTTTTTAATTAATAAAATTTACTAAAGTTATGCATAAAATTATTAAAATTTATCATTTCATGAAAAGATATATATATATAAGGAAATAATTATTCTTGGAAAGTACCAATACAATCGATACTTTATTATTGTACACTATCTCAACAAATTTTCTGACGACACAGTGGTACATTCGCAAAAACAGATTACCATTGATGGCGCACAAAGGGCTGTTTTCGTATTTTCCTCGATGAGCGACGGTGAACGTGATCCGGATGATGATTCGATTGGAGGTACTAAACCGTTCATCCCTTCCTCACCTAATCCACTAGTATTTTCGCTATCCGCTTCACTTCCGGAATCTTTGTACCTGAATGGTCGACGTTTCTTGGCTTTTGGCCATTGTCGACCTTTTTTATCTGTCTCGAAATCATCGCTTGAGTCCTCCGAACGTTTCTTTTTCCTTTTTTTCCGTTTTTTCCGTTCCTTCTCATCCATCTCACTTATATCTTTTTCATTCAACAAGGAGACCAATCCTTCCTCATCCTTTTCAGGCTTTTTCTCCTTTCTTTCCTGAAATTATATGCAAATTCTTAATTATTATTTTTCATATCATAAATTAGCCGCTTAATTTCACTTGAGAAATGTTACAATATTTTTTTAACTCAGGCGAATTTCTTATTTGAAGTTTGTTAAATACAGAAAAGAATTCGCATTTAGTAAAAAATATTTTGATACTTTTCCGCGAATTCTTTGTCGTTGAATGGACTTCCTTCTTGGCTTACATGCTAAAATTTGAATCAAAAAATATTTGTAGTGAAGAGATGAGTGCCGAATAATTGTGTAATCCCAACTGTTGATCGAGAAAAATCAGGCGGACCGACAGAAGTACTGATGCCAAATGAAAAGTTCATCCGAGGAATGCCGTTGTATTTTACCTAATTTTGTAGTAGTTCTAACGCAATTATTGATGATCAGGTAAATAATAATGCTAAAATCTCAATTATCATACTTTTGCCACTTACCGGATAGGACCACTCAGATTTCTTGATATTATTCGTTCTTTTGATCATGATCAGTGATTAGAGTACATTTCTCAATTGAAATTAGAGAGTATTAGGGAGTAAGCATTATTTAATCTCAATTTGTAACGTACATAGACGAAGTTTCCTCCGACCTGCTGGTTGACCAATTTCATTTTGTTTTCCACTGCCGTAAAAACTCATTATATCCGCCTAAATTTCGTATAAAATTGAATTTTTTCGAACAATTTGAAAAATGGTCAAGTCTGTTGTGTTTTGAATTTCTGATTTTAGACTGAAATTAGGAATAGTGACAGCATACAGCATTAGCTTTTGCATAATCAGTACGCTTCCAAATGCGATGTTTTCTTTCATCTCTGACTTCCGTCGAAATTTTATCCGTTTCTTTATTCTCCGTTGATTCTGGCTATAAGTGATAAATCAGGCTTTAAATTAAAAATTTAATTATAGAAATGATAAATGCGTATTATTCATTCTTACTCTTACTGTTTATACACAAACCTTTTCATTCAGTTATTAATTTCAAATTTGTAAAATAATACAGCTAACATGCAACATTAGACATGTACGAACACGCAAGAAATCTTAATATTATACTACTTATTTTTTGAATTGAATTCAATATGTTTAAAGAATAATTACAATTTACCTTTTTTAGCAAATGAAACAGTTAAAAGTAATAATGAAGTCTTTTATTCAAACTTTTTAACATTTTTGAAATTAAATAACAAATTACCATCAATTACCGTTACGCAGCTTAAAATCATTTAATAAATATTGCTACTAAACTATTTTAAAACTTTCAGGAAGCATTGAAAGACCCACCTGATTTTCACGAACCTGAGTTTTCCGCTTCTTGACAGGCTTCACGCCGAAATCAAAAAATATTTCTCCCGACATGCCAAATTCAGCGCGAATGATATAAATGACGAAAATTGGACTTTTATTTTACTTATATTATTAACATTCTCTCAAAATTTCCATATAGATTTCATCAGAATAATCAGATTGATCACAATTAATTTAATAGAAATTATTTTATTTTTCTAAGTCAGATATAAAAATCAATGAAGTTTTTCGAAAAATAATGAAGGAATGGAATTATTGGGAGAATTTGCATATAATTTCAGGAAAGAAAAGCGAAAAAGCCTGAAAAGGATGAGGAAGGATTGGTCTCCTTGTTGAATGAAGAAGATATAAGTGAGATGGATGAGAAGGAACGTAGTTATCGTAGTTTCTTGCCTCCTCTCCAATGTGAGATCAAATTTCAGTAATAAATTTGATTCTCAGAAATTATCATTGATTATTGATTTCTTATCGTATGATAAGAATTTTTCATTAATAATAAATTTTTCATTTTTATAGCAAATGCGCACCGTATTACGAGAATGTTCTCAAGATTCTCACGCAAACTTTGCAATAATATCATAACCATTTATCAATTGATAACATTATCAGTTAGAAGTCTGTAGGATGCAGAGGATTGATAAGGATAAGAAGGATGTCTAAATTAATTTATTAAGTTGCAGAATGAGGAAAGTTTCATTTACATAATGTGTACATTTAAAAAGTAAAGGAGAAAATTGAAAAGCTTCTGAATGGATTCAAACAGGTTATCACGGATTGAAGCATTTTTTGCTTTCGATAAAAACAAGCTTTCAGTCATTCCGAGGATTGATTGCGTGTGCGTGTGTGCATGTGTGTCTATGTATGCGTACGTGTATGTCACACACATATTAATTAATTTTGATCTTATTGAAGTGCTTGTAAGTATATGACAAACCTTATACCTCGTTATCCTTTCTCTTTCATTTCTAATATCTGTGATATCATTCGCAACTTAACATATTCTAATATCAGAATTCGTCCGTATTTCCTGATTCGTGGCTCATATCACGTGTCTAATACTCGGATACTTTAGTTGGAGGAAAATATTTTCCATTAAAATTTAAACGCTATCATAATTTGCGTCTAAAAATTGTTTGAAGGAACGAAAATGGAAATGTACTTTATCTGATTGGAATAGAGAAAAGCAAGCTCAACGAGAGGCAAATTCAAGAAGTTATGTCTGAGGAGTGAAATTGAATGCTAAAATTATTCATGTGAAAGGAAAAGTTTTATGATATTAATTCCGTTGTACTGATTCATTTCCTGACTGGAAGCCTTTTCCGATCTCCTTAAATCTTAAGTTAATTTAATTTCTCCAAAAAATGTTGCAAAGTAATTATTCATTAAAAAAGTGCATTTTATCCTTGCTGAAATGCAAGTTTGACGAGAGCGAGATATTTTAGCAAGTATTTTCGAAAGTTTGAATTTTCTTGAGAAAAAATTATCTTGTTTAGCAACTATAAATCAAAATAGCTGCCAATCTGATGGACAAAATGACATAAAGTCAAACACTGGAAGTCGTTTTCAAATCAAACATTCAGAAACAAAGCTAAAGTTATTGTCTATTGTAAGATTCTATTTGAAGCAATAATCAATTGATCCTTGAAGTTAATTAACTCCTTTTGCTTTTCAACTTTCCTTTTATCTATCATTCATTAATTTATCATGATAGAATGATGGGAAGAAAATAGTCAGTACTTCTGATTTGTTGAAAAATATCACTAATTACCGTATCTATTCAATTATCGTAAATTTATGTAATAATTTGATTAATAAAAAAGCAGTCCTCTTGATCTCCTCAGTATTACTACTATATACTAATAATTGATGAAAGGTAGGATTTAACTCTCATTATCAATTATCTTATTATTACGGAAGTATTTACAAATATTTTACTAAACGAAATTTCGGTTTTTTATTTTAAAGTTGAAAATTCCATTTCAAAATATTCTTTTTCCTTTTATAATGTAATAAATTATAGACATTTTTACTTCAATTGGTTGAATTTCTTCTTCAGCTTAGACTATACGCCGAAAATCTTCTTGTGTTTTTAAAGGATTAAGATTTTCTCCATTACAGGTTTCATGTAATTCTGTCCAATCAATACAGTTTTTTGTATATATGTGTTCTGGAAAAGGTTAATAACCTCTTTCTTACAAATAGTTTTGACAATTTTTTTCATTCTTAATGTGGAATATTTGTGTTTTATAAGGACAAATATTATTAGTTTCAAAGATCTTTAATTTAAAAGGTCATTAATTTGCAAGGTTACTGAAGCGGTCATTACCATGGAAGTTGCAAAAGAGAAAAAATAATTCATTCCATTGCTACTCTATCAATTGGCTGAAAATTGATGAAAATAAAAAAAGAATTGAAAAATTATAAACGTAAGTATTTTTCGAAATTAAATACATTTCATTAAAATTGATTTATTAAATATTATATTTTATAAACAATTTGCGTATTCGATGATTATAAAAGTAAAATTTTCACTTTTTTATTTAAAAGAGCCATCAGAAAGAGCAATTCGTCCACCTAATTGCTTACGGAAGTAAGTTATTTTTGAAATATTTGCTGTCATTTTTTTTGAAAGCAACAATTTGAATCTTTCCTCCAGCAATTGAATAATTCAAATTTTATTTCTTGAGTTTTTAAAATGTCTCTTTCTCTCATTTCATAATTTTACCTTCCAGAAAGTACATTTTCCTAGAGAAATCCAGCATCAGCATCTTTGAATTCAAGTTGAAATTCATTCCATTAGTTTATTGTTCGATGGCTCTTAAAGGTAAAATTTTCAAAAAATTTGAATTTTATGAGTCAAATCTTTCCTTTCTTTACCCACTTTACCCATTACTTGATTTGGATTAAACATTTCTCTGTTCAATTATCAGTCTATTATTGTTATCAGAGAAATCTATCCTATTGTGTTCATGTGTCCACATATTTAACTTTTACTTGAATTTCTAGAGGCTTTGATAAGCAAATTTAACGTTCATGAAATCTTTATTTTTCAATATGTTTCTACCTCAACATTCATGTATTAGTAATTATTTTAAAATTGTATGAAAAATATTTCCTGTTTTTACCTAAATGATTCAATGTTACTATTTCATTCACACTTAGTTGATAAAAAGAAAATTAAACGGAAACATCAAAGTATTATCATTCTCTAGTAAACAATAATTATCTCCCCTTCTTCTCTTCTTTCCTTATTTTGATGATACTTTTTTCTTCTTCCACTTCAGTTTGAAAAATAAATCAATCTGAATAGTTTTTGTTATCATCAAAGTTCCCATCATTTTCATCCCTTTAGAATTCAATGGCTCTTTCATAAGTGATAACAAAATATTACACATATTCATCCATCTCTTTCAACTGACTCCTCTTCATGATTTTATCTGAATTATAGCATAGTTATTATCAGTTTCAACTGATTTGTTTATACGCTGATTAATATTAGATGAAATGAGATTTAGAAATAATTATTTGCTCTAAAATTAGTTAAATTATAGCTATTGTCCTTATTGATTACTAATCAATGCAATAGTCATCGCGTAATAATATTGATAACAATAAGAATAATAGTTGCAATGAAGTAATAATAGAAATGAAAGCAAGAAAGCGAGAATAAAGAAAGCTTTTACATCCATTTCATTAACTTTCTTACTTTTCAAATGTCATATGCATGCATACCGCTAAACAATGATTCCATCTTCTTTAAACAAAGATTCCACCGATAGGATTCAATAATTTATGCCATCTCTAAACAAAGATTCCAACGATGAGATTTACATCTCAAAGCATTCCGTGGAGCTCTCCTGATTTCTGCAACCTAAAAACACGCAGAATAATCGATCTTTTCCATTTTTCTCTGTGATTCATCAGCGCCGTCCTTGAATTTTCCCGTATTTTTACACATTTATGCTTGTTCCAAATTTGTTGTTCTTAATGATATGTGTTGATATCCTTCGTGTTGTTGATAACAGGTAAATATATCACACTGGAAGAATGTAAAGGATATTTTGAAAATCCTTTTTCAACGCTTTTACCTCTATGTTAAAACTTCGTAATCTGTTAGGTATCTTTTTGATATATCGATGAGGAATGGTGTCATTGTATTTTCATCACTTCATTCTCACTATAAAATGTTCTTTCCAATTGAAAAAAAATCTGTAATTGACTGTAAATCTTAGAAGTTTAAATTCTTTCATAAGTATAGCAATGAGAAAGCAACTTGAAAAGAATTTATTTAATAATCTTTCAATGATATACAAAATGTTTCTTTTAATTTTCTTCTCTTTTGAAATTTTAAAATAATATTTTGAAATTATTATTTTGACGTTCTACTATTTTCTTCTTTCCTCATAATAATTTTTCGAGAAGTGATATTTCCATTTATATCTGTCATGCAAATGTTAGTGTATTGTAACAAACTTCAATTACTGATAAGAGATAAGGCTGATAATTATTTTTCGATCTTTTTTGGCATATTTAATGCATAATATTTATCATTCTTTGTTTTTTTCCTCTTTCTTTCAATGTCTCAAAAATATTGATTCTCTTTCTACGGTGTTTTAACAATTTCCAGATATCATAATCATTTACTTATTCAAACTAGTTATCATCTTCTTCAATGTGTTCATCATATGCCTTTTCTTTTGCTTTCTTACTTCTAACTTTACTAATCTATTATTTCCTTATCTTTAATGTGTTTATTTCAGTAGTTAATTCTCGAAATTATAATTTATTTGATCAATTTTGCTGCAATTATGTGACAGATATATTCAATTATTGCCATAATTTATACTGTTAATTAAATTCTTATCGATTTTTCTTCTAAATATAAACTCATTAAATCATACGGTATATTATTTCCTTATGATTAGTTATAAGAAATAAAAAACAACTTTTATTTTCAAATCTCATTCTTAGTAATTTGATGGAATTAAGAAAGTTCAAGAATACTTCTCTCTAAAGTCCATATTATAAAATGCTATTGTTTTTTTCTTTTCACCTCCCTGTCTCTTCCTCTCCTTCCCTCTCTCTCTACCTCTTAAACTTTCTTATGATAGCTCTTGTTCTGCTTAAAGTGATATGAATGATAGTAATTCTTCTCATTTTTTTTTAAAACTTAATCCAATCACAAATTTATTCAATCGATACCTCATATATGTATAGAATTTTTTTTCGTCTATTTACTTTTACCCTTTCCTTTCCTTCCCTTTCTTTTCCTGCCCTTCCTCTCTTTTCCTTACCTTTCTTTCCTTACAAATGATCGATCCTTTTCATACTCTAATCAATAATTTTTGATTAACATCTTACTCATTCCTTTTATTTCGTAAAATTTCTTTTTTTCTTCGTTTTTCTATGATTACGATTATTTGTTGTCACTTTTCTATCACTTCCATCTTTCTTATCACTATTTCCGCAAATTCCTCAACATTTATTGTATATTTTCTTCTTATTCAAGCGCTCCTTGTTTCTCTGAATTTATTAAATTCAGTAATCAAAGAATATTTTACTTGTGATAAAATCTTAACAGTTTATTAAACAGTTATTCACTTACATCTATTTCACAATCTTTCCTGACTAACAGTATATTTGCGTTTGTTTATAAGTTGCTCTCTTGAAATACTTGTCTAAAACTAATCTCTCTGTTTATTCCTGTTCAATCTACTAGTCACTCCTATATTACTCTACTCTAGTTGTTAATAAAAGTACCAACTTATATAACAAGACTAGTTATAGAATACTCTGTATTCAATACTTTTTACCAAATTCAACTATCATCGAATCCTTTAGTGACTGTAGTTTTGAGTGTTTATCTTGAAAATAACGATTAGTTTTTTCATTACACTAATAGATCCCATACTCGATAATTCTTCTATATCCTACCTATCTTTGTTATATAAGTAATCTCAATCTGGACCTTTGTTGGTGTCTTTTAAAAATACTTTCTCTCAGCATCCAATAATCATTGGAACATTAACCCTAGCCGTAATATCCTTTACAATATCTCATGAATTTTTTGTACCGCCATAGGTAATTCATCTTGTTTTTCTAATCTTCCACACTTCTACAACAGTTCAAATTGTGGCAAATTGTGATATACCAACACCTGCAACTTCCTGATTGTGCGGATCAATCAATCCAACTTCTACCACTAATCTTTACTCTGATTAAATCGATATCAATTTCTTTAAGAATTCTTCTATCATTTATGATTCTGAATTTAGCTTGAGGAATTGCTATCACAGTTAATTTCCTTTCATTATCCTGATATCGCAGTGTTATCTCGCTTCTCCCCTCTACAATACTAAGAGACTACCATCATTAATACTTGTAATCATTTGTGACTTTTACCATAACGTAAAATAATTTTGTTATTATTAATATTTGATATTCTGCTGGTTGATATTGAAAACTTTGAAGAACTTATTAATGTAAAATTCAAAAATGTACAGTTCATTTGAGCGATCAAATGATGTACTTAAAAGGATGTTAACCCCCTTATCCGTTACTTATTTTCATTGGTCTGTAATAGATAGATGATAAATACGATTGGAATAAAAATATTTGCTACTAGCTATGCTAGCAACTAATTATTTTTGAACTTTAAGAAAATGCTAACATAAAGTTTGTTTACTCTGATTATATGAGATGATTTCTGCTCCCATTGATATTGTGGGCGAAAATAATAGAAAAGAATTATCAGTACTTTTTCATCTGCTCTTGAAGTATTTTTTCTTTTCCAAAATAATTAAGAATACGTAAAAAGGTAAGGTTTAAAAAGTAAAAAGAAATTTTTACCTTTCAAATTACGATTAAACCAGAATTTGCATGTACCGATTAAGTTCAAACGATCTTTAACCTTCACTCTTTGATTTCTTCTGATTCAAGTCGTTAAGTGGTGTATACCTATTTGATTATTCTACAAAAATTTAAATCCCATTTTAAAATGAAAAAAATTTTGATAATTATTTGATAATGAAATATCATTTATTCATGATAATCTCATTTCATTTCGAAATCATCGAATTTTCAATTTTTCTTTCCTATTTTTCTCATTTAATTCAATTCACAATATTAAATCCAATATTCAAATATTTTTTCGAACAACTTAAAATTACACTTTTCATTTTTTAATCATTTTTTTCTTCTATATGAGAGAAAAAATAATTATAAAATAAATTAGTAACGATTTAAGTATTTCTTTTGCTAAAAAAAAATTATATTAAATTTCTATGATTTTTACTCTTCCGTTTAATATTTCCATTTTATTTATTACAGGCTTCATTAATTAGCTAATTAAAAAAAAATCAGAAGGAAGTTTAAAAAAATTAACAACCAATCATTAGCAATAAAATGATATGTAATGTTTGAGGTGCTAAGTTATTTGAGGAGCTAACAAACATCCATCTGTCTAACAGGTCAATTAATTTCGCTTTTTTTTCTTCCCTTTTTTGTATCTATGGTGACAATTTGAGAAAATGGAATTGAAATAATCATTTCAAGAATAAATTTCATATCATGGGAAATATCAAACAACGAGAAAACGATATGAAAGCATTATTACACATCAAGAAGATCTCGATGGAAAAAAATAGCAAGAATAATTTTAGATTTTTACAGATTATTATCAGTTACTTTCATAATATCCATCCGTTTCAAAATTTCAACTTTTGTCCCATTATTCTTTCTTAATTTATGAATTTAAAATGAATCACTCTGTTAAACTATGCCATGAAAATTCACTTTAAGAAATAAAATTTTTTTATCAATAAAAATATTTAAATTAATCAATATCTTTAATATTATCATGCAAGATATAGATATCATGATTGACTTTATCGATTAAATCATTTACATTTGTGTAAAATCGAAAATTTAATTCGAGGAAAAGATAAAAATGCTGCTAATATTTTTGTTAAATTTTACTTTCTACCATATCTCTTGATTTGCATAAATCACATATATATTATATCAAATTAATAAATATCCTAAAGAATAGAGAAGAGCGAGAGAGCGGCAGAGAAGAGAAAATTGAAGAAAAACTCTTATTTGTAAAAGGTAAATTAAAAAAAGGTTGTAAATTTTGTCATGTTTTTCATGTTTGAAATGATAAATGAAGGAAAAATAAATTATATAAGCAAAACTGATTGTGTCTTTCCTCACTTCCATTCCTTTTTCTTCATATAATTCAAGTAATTTTCGGCAGAATTATGTATAATTTACAATATTTTCATGGAATGCTAGAATAGTTTATCAAATTGAATTAGTGATATGATTAAGGGCTAAGAGAGGAAATTGAATTTATCGTTTCTCAAAAAAATTTTCGATATATCTTCGGTTAAAAGAATTTTATCAGTCAATCAATGCAATGCTCTTTTTTCTATTATACTAATTATAATTTCTAATTAAATTATTCATCATAATTTTTGCACTATCTTATATTCGACTATTATTATTTTTTCATTATTAATGTCAATTTTTATCAGCAAACATTCAATGATAAGGGAAGTACTGTTTCAAAAATTTTTTTATTAATTCTATTAATTGAACGATCATGTCACCAATTAATCGCTGTTATCTTCGTGTACTTATGAAATTATTTTCTCAAATACGACTAAATTCTTCACTTAATCATGTTTATCACTATTTATCAATATTTATCACTAATAAATTATATATTTGTTGATAAATACAATTGGAAAATTTTCGAATTATGATATAACAGATAACAGATTCAGTAGCTTGAGTGTAATAGCTTGAAATTTTAAATTACTTTCAATTTTTCAGTTTCTAATTTTAGCATATAAAAGTTTAATATAATAGAATAATATATCAAATCATTTCCTTTGTTCAGAAAATTTCTCGATAAAAGTAAAATCTTCCATTTATTGCTATAACGAGCAGATTTGATAGCTTTCTAAGAAAAACGAAACTATTCAATATTAATTAAGAACTCGTACTGATTAATCAATTTATTTGTGAAAGGGAAGAAATTCAATTCATTTTGTATTTTTGCTTCATACATTCACCGATCGTTTCTATTGGAAGAAATAACGATTAAATGCGCAGTGTGACGATATCACCTAATGATATTCAAACTGATAAGATATTTAAATCAAGACGTGGACCGACATTTCTTGCAACTTTTCTTTTGGTAAGCTTTGGTCAAAATTTTCATCTAAAGTTTTATTATATTCGATTCCTTCAGATTTTTCATTTGTTAGAAAAGAAAGGAATTTTTAGCGATGCGAAAATTTGTAGTGAATATTCGTATGACATATTATTCAGAGTAAGCAAGAGATAAATGACTGCTTGATCTTTTTCAGAGTTTTTAAGCTTAGTTGAGAGAAATGAATTGATTTATTCAATCTTACCAAACTCTAAATTACATTAAAATAGGAAGAAAAAGAAAATGAGATTTTTTCTCATAAATCAAATTAAAAATTCAATAAGAAAATTGTTTACAATACATTTAGATGATATGTTTGTCGAGAATTTTATAACTTAAAGTTTGTTGACATTAATAAATGAATTTAAAGGATAGGACATGTCACAACTTTGAATTTTTCTTTTACCATTATTTTGGGAATATTGATATTGATGGTTCTTTTAATTTAACCATTCCAATACTCAAAAGAAGAAAAACTTGAACTTTTTCAACTATTATCAAATCGGATTGAGCATTGGAACGATCAAATTGAAACAATCATTAATATCATAATATCAATATGATTAAATTTTTCATGGATTTTATTCAATTTGGTAACCAATATTTTTATCATCCAAGTTTTTTTAAAAAAAGATTTGTTAATGTTGACAAAGTCGAAGTATTTCTTCTCAAAACTTATAGATTACAATTGTAATCATTTTGATCACTTTGCATCGATTAATTTATTCGGATTAAAATTTATTTCACATAGTTGTAATTTTTAGGCTCTAGCATGGTTAGCAAATGAATCAGCGTTAGCATGGGTACACGATCGAATACCACGTGACGTACGTCCATTACCGGATTTATGGTTTAGTCTGTTTCCAGAAGTAAGAAACTTGTTAATTTTATTCGGATTGAAATGTAAACATAAAATTTTTTCCAAATGCTATTTCCATCCGTTTTTCATTGAATTTAACTATTATAAATGAAAGCTAAGACTTAGTAAATTATTTTCGAAATATCCTTGCTGTTCCTTTAGTATTTTAAGTATTATTTTCATTACATTATTAAGTTAAAAATTGTTGCAATAAAAGAAATAATTTTTTTTTGTTACAGATAACAAATTCAATATTAATAACAGAGCTGATAATGATTACTCTACTGATAACACTGTTCGTCGTGATGTTTTGTCACCAACATCGATGGATTGTTATTCGGAGGGTTTTCTTTTGTGCGGCTTTATGCTATATCTTCCGCGCTTTTTGCATTGTTATGTTTCAGGTTAAGTTTCACTTTCTTCTTTTTCAAATTATGAAATTTCCATTTCCGCCAACTGATTGTATTTCTTTCAAATTTTGTTATTTATAAAACAGAAATTCCATTTCTTTTTTCCTTTATTTAACATTTATAAATGCAATTTTCCACATTTTTCTTCTATTTTTCAAGCATTTATAGAATTGTAATATTTCAGTTTGTTTTATTGATTTGTATTATTGAAGTAGAAATTAGGGAACAACCAATCATTATTACATTATTCTCTCTCAAAAAAGAAAATATAAAAATGAAATTGAATTAAAGAATTGGAGTAAATTATTGGTTTTTTCGAGATAATCATCAAAATTTAACAGACAGAAAATACGAAAAATTGAAATAATTTCTTATCTATTGAAATTTCAATTTCGTCTTCAATAATTTATTAATGAGAAAATATATTCCAATTAAGTTAGTATTGTTACTTAAACTTTTTTTTTGTTTCATTTTTATTTTTTCCGTCCACTTATCTCGCTTTTTTAAAAAATGAACCGAAAAAAGTTTAAGACGAAGAATTATTTCGTATTTCGTAACATGTACAGCAATGCTCTAAATCTGAACAATGATTTCCGGGAAATCTCGATAGAAATATTTAGTGGATTCCTGAAAAATAGTATTTAGCTGTTAATAAATAAATGAATGAAATGAATAAATTAATGGCTAATGAATTATTAATGAACAAATTTTGCAAAATTTAATTTTGTTGTTCAGTTTTATTTTTTCTTTTGAACGAGAGAAATTGTAAATTAATTGTATGACAGCAATTTGAGCTAGAATTTCAAGTAAATTTTACTTTTTTATTAATTTCAAGTAATTTTCAACAAAAAAAACTATTTTGAAGAAGAGTGATAATTCCGTATCACTCCACCTATAATATCCTTAATACTCATTATCATAGTACCTTCTTTTAGCTTATCATTGTTAATGTTGCCGTTATCACGTATTGTTTCTATGGATTTCAAGGATTAAATCTTATTAATGAAAATATTTTGAAGTCAGTGGGAAAAGACGAGAGATTTAAATGACACAAAAACGTAGTGAATGAAATATTTAATTCCGGTAGTATTCCGGAATTCCCGTAATTTATAGTTTTTCAATACTTTCTCAACAATAATTGATGAGAAAACTTTCTTCTCATCTTTCCTATTTCGTAGAAATGCGATGTTTATATGAGAAAATTGAAATTGAAATTGAATATATTTCATCTACAGGTACCGGTACCAAGTGAGAAAACATATTGCGCACCAAAAAGTAATGGTAGTTTGAATGTAATTATTAGCCGTGTGTTAAAAACATTTTGGTCTGCCGGAATTGAACAACTTCGTCCACGGTTAATTATTTACCTTTTTTCTTTTTTTCCTCTCCCATTTAAATTCATTCTTCAAATTTCATTTATTCGAATAAAAAACAAATTCAGAGTTCATTTGCATTAATTGAAAAATAATTGTTATTAAAAAATTTTCAAAAAAAATCTTTACCGCTTGAAATTTGCTGATTAAAAGTAAAAATTTTCGTGAAAATGCATTTTACCTTATTACTTTTCAAATTATTAAATATTAATCAAACTATATATTTTGTGAATTTTCCAACGAATTTCGGATTATTCTTCCAAATTTATGATTACCTTTATAGGGAACTTTGTGGTGATTTGATCGTATCAGGACATACCATATCACTTTTTATGGCAGCATTAGCCTTAAAACAATACTCCCCAGAGAAACTTTATTGCTTGGCTCAATTATGTTACTGTGCTACATTTATAGCTGTCCCTTGCATTTTACTGGCCAGGAAGCATTATACAATAGATGTCATCTTGGCTTATTATCTTACGACACGCATCTTTTGGACTTATCATTCATTATCAGTATTGTCTTACTAATATTATTTATATATTTAACAATTTCTCATTTTGTTAAACATTTTGCTCTTATCCAATTATTTCATATATAATGATGTAGTGATTTTTTTAGGATTTTTCAAAACTTCACGTAGTCTAATTTGATTATTTGGATTGCAGTATTCTTATCATCAAGGTGATTTCGATCAAATTCCCTTAAAGCAATCAATATGGGCTTGTATCGTACCATATTTGGAGTCAGATGCTCCACCACCGCAATATTTCCAAAACCGATGGAAATGGCCATCGAACTGTCCACGATATTTCCGAAAACGATTACTATGAGAGATAAATGTATTAGATGATGTATTGATTTAATCATAAATTAGTGATTTTAATCATTGTTGCTTAATTTCAAACACAATATCGCCAAATATTCCAAATAAATATTAATTATTTAATTGCATTGTGCAGGCCAAATGATAAAGATATATATTAAAATAACTTTTTAAAAAAAAGCAGCAATAAATTAGAAAATTAGATTTGTGTAATCAAAAATTTTTCATTAAATTTGATTTATGATTGAATAAAAAAAGTAATAATTCACTTCTGATACAAAAATATACAAAAGCTTAAATTCAAAATGAATTTTTTGAAAGACTGTTACATTCATTATGTTTGTTATCAATAATGATATTTTATTTCATGATTCACTCTTTTTCTTCTTTTTTCAAGTATATATAGCTTTAGAGATGAATAGACTGATAATTTCTAAATGGTTTGTGAAATAATGGGTAAATAGATAAGACGAAGGATTCGATTTATTCTTATCGATATCTATCAGCCACCGATTTTTGTTAGAAAAAAATGTCACTTCATATTTCGATTTTAATTTCTGTAATCCTAATAAATTTTTTCGTATAAAATGAATAGGAATTTCTCATTTTTCTCATTGAAACAGACGGAAAGAACAAATTCAAAATAGATTTCATTTTAACATTTGAAATCATAATTATTATTTTTGTTTTAAAATAATTTTAAGTCAAAAACAAATAGGATTTCTTTATATTTCTGAAATAATGGCGAATGGACAATACCTTAATTTTATTCTTATTAGCTGTCTTTTTCAATCTTTCCTTCCGTTACCACTCCCAATTTCAATTTTAAGCACCAAATTTTTAATTTAAATTTGTTGAATAATCATTCAATAATTGAAGTGCACTGCTGAATAAGCGTGAAGGTTTTCACGTTACTGCCATTTATAAATCATTTTCTACGTAATCATTCACAATTATTTCGTCTTTCGTCTCAATAAAATGCCATCAAAATAAAATAAGAAATATAATTTCGCATCAAATTAGAAATAGTTACATCCAAAAAATAATTTAAATATTTTCAGCACCGAATTTTTTAAACACTTCTTCCATTTGCTTATGATAATCAGACATCAGT
Source organism: Cruorifilaria tuberocauda (assembly GCA_013365365.1). Taxonomy (NCBI): domain Eukaryota; kingdom Metazoa; phylum Nematoda; class Chromadorea; order Rhabditida; family Onchocercidae; genus Cruorifilaria; species Cruorifilaria tuberocauda. The sequence goes on from JABVXU010000448.1 coordinate 15,991, forward strand.
TCATTGAAATGCTTTAAACAAGTTGCTTGTTCAATTAGAATTGATGGAATTTTACGCAAATCAGCCTAGAAAAAGAACTTAAGTTAAATTGACAAAAAAAGTTGAAACTAAAAATTTTGACGAAATATATCAAAGGTTTTTACAACATAATTAAACTTTACATTATATCAGCAAGATGTTTCTGCTAATCTACTCGATATAGTGAATTCTTTCAAAGTTAATAAATTAAAATAAATGAAAAAAGAATTGGTTGAAATAAAATTAAATCAAAAATAAACTTACTTTAACCAAAGCTAGCTGCATATTATAATCTTTGCGTGATTGTTCCAATTTGAAGCTTTTGGTTGTTTCAACTTTTTCATCTCTAAGATGTTGCGAAAAGTATTGCAAGAGATATCGTAACTATGCAAAACAGTTGCATCAATCAATTATCGATCGAATCATTTTATTTAACAATTGATTGTTTTCTAATCAATCTTTGAAATATTCTATGAAAAAAGTTTCAATTTTCCAAACTATTTTATTTGTTTCTTGAAAATAAATAAATAAAATTGAAAATACAATTTTCTTTCATTTAGTTTTATAAAAAAAGATGATAAATCAATAAATATACTTTGGACCGGTCTTTTCAACTTCCGCCATTAGCGTATCCATTTGCCGCTGTTTTTGTTTCAATACGGCAATTGAATTCATGATGCGTTCATAATCAGATGCAATCCAAGTTTTCAACCGATTTGTCACCTGAGTACTCTCATGCATTTCATGTTGATATCGTTTCGTTGTTTGGAAGGAATTTAGAGAAAATTTTAAAATTTGCAGAGTTTTGCTATGGAAACATTAAATGAAAACTTTATAATTAAAATGTTGCTAGTTTTGACAAAATTAAGACATTCAATTTATATTAATTTTTTCTTTGTTAATTAGCAGTACAAATAAAAAAATAAGTTGGAAATGATAAATTTTTATTTGATATATTCAAATTGATACTTTATCCTGAATTTCGGTATACATTGTTCGCTGTATGTTACCGATCATATCATACATTTCGCCTTGAGTTTTCAAAAAATTTGCATACTACAAGAAATAATCACCAATAGTTGATATAACAACTGTGGATAGCATAATGAATCAACTAACTGATTTGTACATATTTATGAACTGCTAATTGACAATGTATCAAATGGAAAAACAATAATGTTTAATAACCAATTTATCATGGATTTCCTTTGTTCGTAGATTCTTTGTAGTTTTCGACAATATGGAAAATGCCACATTTGGATTTCAAATTTTCTAATGTACTAACTCATTGTGCGATTTATTGTCATCATAAAGATTAGGTGAAAGCTTAATTAAGCAAAAATTATGCTGTTACTTCTTCGTGCTCGTCAACTTTTGGCGTAAGTATTTTGATCGATAAAGCAAGTTTCTCACTTGCTATTGCTGTTTCATCTCTCAACTGAAATCGCCGAGATATCGCATCCGAACAATTCATCAACTCACTCGCGACATCACGTATAGTTGGTAGCAATTCCATCTATGTGATAAATAATTTCATCAATTTCTTAACTGTTAAAATATACCAAAAGGAAGTTATGTGTAATGTTAAAAGACATAGTAGGCATTAATCGATTTTAAAAAAAGAATCGGTCAATTACTCTTAATATATCATTGAAAGCAGAATGATGCCACATTTCTTAAATATAATGTAAGCTATTTTAAAAGAATTCGTGATATCATTATGTTCAGTGAAATGAAAGATAAAAGAGCAAAATAGCTTTTCTCGCTTTTTTTTCAAATTTCAATTTAAGATAAGTAGCTGTTAAAAAATGATTATAACTTTAAAAAGAATATTGAATTTGTAAAAAAATACCATTGCAACAAGTTCAGGGGGATATTTTATATCATGGGAGCGTTGAATTTTAAGTTTTTGAAGCATACGATCAAAGAGATTGCTGAATAAGATATTACAATCGTTATCAACCTTTCTTACCAGAAAATGGCTTTGAAAAATTCGAACTTCAATTCGTCATTTGATTTGTACATTTTTGTAGTTATGAAAAATTTGTAAGCAGAAAAAATGTATGCTATATAACTAACTATATCGTCTTTCATGTACATTTAAGCTTACGTTTCGAACCTTTGTCGTATTTGTTTTCAATTTTACTCCAAACAAATCAATTACACAATTGGAAATCATTTTTCTATGCTAGTAGAACGAATAGAGTTGAAAATTGAAATATATAGTCAATTATCAAAAAGAAACAAAACTAATAACTCGTAAAAAAGTGAAAACTATAAGAAAAAATCCAAAGTTTTGAAAACTTTCTTCGGGTCTAATTAACTATCGATAATAACAAAAAATAGCTAGCCTTTTCCACATATCACACTAATAAAATTTACCGCTCTTCACGACAAAAATGCTTAATAATGGATTACTTAGTAGTGAATTTAATATTAAATACTTTTTTCAAGTAGTTGGACTGGCTTCTATGCAAATTTTTCAGTTATATAATGATAGTGAAAATTTAAAAATAATTCATGAAATAATATAAAATAATTAGACACATTATCAGCAATATATTATTAGTAGCATAAATTATGTTATATCGATTCAAGGATTTTGGTACATAGATCTAAATCCAGAAAGCTTATCAGCAAGATAGTGAAAACATAGCTAAAGATTTGGTATTAAATGAATGATTAAAGAATCATTGTATTTCAAATCAAGAAAAATGTTAAATTTGTGGTACTTATCAGTTTTCATGTAGTTTAATAATTTTTCAAAATTATTAATTGCAAAAAGAATAAATTACTATTAGTAGCGATATTTGTAGTTAATTAGTTACAGGAAGTTTCCAATGCATAAATCATGCAGATGTGTTTAATTAAGTGGGAAGAGGAAATAATTGCAAATACTATAAATAGGTGACAATATCTACTTTATCAATTGACATTTTCCTGTACAGCAAAATTTTCAATAATAATTGCAATTTTCTATCCAATTTTAAAAACGATTCCAAATTTGACAATTTTAATGACATTATATAAGGTCATTGAATCACATTGCAAACTACGAAATAATATTTCCACTTTATAATTCTCTCTTTCTCTTTCGATACTTCGAGCAGATCAGATAGAATACTTTAATTCATCAATTTTTTTTTCTGCGAATTATGGATTACTGACCATAATCTGTTTTCATTGTATTGTTTGTTAATTTCTCTTCAAAAAGTTAATTAAATCTCGATAAAATTAATCGTAGCAATTTGTCCTTTCCATAATAATCCTAGAAATTGAACGATTTTTAGTTCCATTCAAAAATTAAATGGCAATTCTTTTCCTTGACTAACACTATCGGTTTTTTCTCCTGTAATCATTTAGACATTTTCTGTTCATTGTTATCCAAGGGTTATTAAGATGTGAACTGATATGATATATTTAACAAACAAGAAAGCCCGAGCAAATTATTTCACGTTAAATACGACTTTCATTCCCGGAATTTAGAAGTTAAATTGAATTTCTTAATAATTTATTAAAACATCATAAAGACATATTTCATTTCAAATATAATTTCCTCAAGAGCTTTGGTATTCTCATTATCTTCGAAGACTCATCTATTCTATAATCGATTAATCCTTTTAAAATATTGAAAATTAAAATAAAAACAAGAAAAAATACGAAAAAGCAATATTTGTTAGCCAAACTACAAAGAATCCATTTCAGAATGATACTTTCGTAAATGAATTGGTATCCTGCAAACCATTCAAAAATTATTTCTATTTCTCGAATCACTTTTGTTTTCATGTTTAATAAGAATGTCTATCTTCCCTTATTCGATTGCATAATATAAATAAGTTTAATTGCATATTGTTATTATTCCCTTTTGAACTTCTGTGACATTTCAATTACTGTTTTTGTAGTATCTTCAGATGAACTGTGATTGATTTGATTGAACTGCTTCGTGAGAGGAAACTAGAGCTTCGTGGACTCATTCGCTGAGAAATTGTTGATACTGATATTCACCAGACGGGAACTTCGGTTGATTCATTGAGAAGTCTCATTCGGGCGATAAATTTTTAAGAATTTCGATATTGACACTAAATTTGCATAAGTCGATGAGTTACTTCTTTCTTCCAGTCATTTTTATGGATGAATTCATATTTTATCGTGAATAACGAACAACTCTTCTTTTACAATAGGATTAATTTATTCTTCGAACACTAAAAAAGATGAAAGTAATGAGGTAATTTAGCGTCATTGACGTAACTTGTAATTTGTCAGTTATTTATCAGTTTCAATAGGTAAACAAAAATCAGCAAGCAACATTCAATGGAAACAATTGTTGTATTGCTCTGCTAGTGGAAACTTGAAAACCAGCGGAGTGAAATGATATGAAATGCCTATGAAATAATAATTCTTTAAGTGATAATAGTGATATCGCTATTTAAGTAATAATGGCAGATACTGTTAGTATATTGGACTAACAGTCTAATATACTAACAGTATTTGCAATTATTACTTAAATATCATTTCAATGGCGAAACGTTAACTTACTTTCGAGAAAAATCCTCTCGATTTTATAAGTTTTTGACGACTGATTAAATGAACAATAATTCATTAAGATATTGAAAAATTAAATTAAAAGATGGAAATCCTTATTCTATCGTATCAAATGAATTTTTAAAATTAATCAATAACGATGTAAGCCCATTTGAACTATTGACATGGAGAACAAAAAAGAAAATAATTAGGATCAAATTAGATGCTCAGTCTTCCACTCTTTCTTTTTCTTCTATTTTATAATCCTAAAACTTTTGTTCTTTTAGTTATCATTCCCATATCTCAACCTGAATCTCAGTTTAATCGACACGAAAATTTCCAACAAGAATAGTTAATTAATCGTTTGAATTATTATTCATTAGGACAACAAGGTGGCATGGCATTATCGTTTGAATACGAAACAATTAGGTTTGAAAGAGAGAAAAAAGGTTGCAGCAGTCTCAGTGAAATCATTCAGCTATCCAGTAGCTATCACTGATTGTCATTTAATCATTCACTAGCAAGAAGCTAGCTAGTCGTACCAGTTCGAGCGTTATACCAACCGATCAAAGCATTATATAGAAACAACATTATCTTAGAATCCTAGAAATCCTCAATCAATAATCGATATCTGGCTAAACGATAGGATGTCTATCGTATTAACATTGTCCAACCTCATTTCCCTCCATCTCCCCTTCCTTTTGCGTTATCACAGAATCCCACATCACTCATTATCATCGTTATCATTACTACTGTTATCATTAAACAACTGATTGCTAACTTTCCAATAATGCATAAATCTTTTCTGAAATATTTTCCATCAATTACTTCATTTCTTTAAAGCTTCCCCATAAATTGTACTTCCTTCCGCCAGAAATTTTCTCTGTTTACGGCAAAATTAACAATGTATTGTGGCCTTTTTTCTTTCTTTCCTCGTTATCCCCTCCTCTTTTCATTTTCTCTCTCTCCTTCTCCTCGCTTGCACTGTATTCTTTCCGTCTTTTCTCTCACCGAAATCGCTGATAGACCGGCGAGATGAAGTTGCAGAGAGAGTGAGAGAGAAAACCGTCGTCACTCCGGTAGCTCTCTTCCACCGCCTGTTCCTCCGTTCAAACTGCACCATTGTACCATCAGGAAATCCATTCCCTCGGCCTCCGAACTTCTCTTCCCCTTCCTGCTTCTTCAGTTTCGAAATCCTCTTTTTAATTTCTTGTTCGAGATGAGCCAGCTGTCATCACCTCACTCTTCCTTACCTCACCTCATTTTCATGTAACCACTCTCCTCCTCCTCCTCCTCCTCATTATTTCATTCTTTCCAACCGATTTCATAATATTCGAATGGCAACAAGTAAGAACATTCACACATTCATTCTTACTAATTGTTTCATTCCAATTAAATCCGTCAAGTATTTCATTTCAATAAGCAAAACCGTAACATTTTGTATTACAGTCTTATTATTTCATAATGTACCCAAATTGAAAGGTTGAGTAATTCAAGTACCATGCTATCATCGATTTCTATGATACTTAAAATCTAGAGATTGGATATGTGCTGGGATAAAACTACAAATTTCGTTGCAATTAACTATGGAACAGAAACCATATTAAGTGGAGAAGTTAAGGATTGAAGGAGTTTAGGGGAGAATGGTTTGTTCTCTTCTGTAATTGTTTAAATCGTCGAATAATCTTATCAAAAAATGCAACATACATTTGGAAAACTGTAATAGAAATTAAATTTATAAGCAATTCCGAGTGTGAATAAGTTGAGAAGTGGCCGATTGAAAAATCTAAGCAATTTGGCTTATTTACTATTTCGTGCGTTATACTTAGAAGGTAAAAAAGTGCAAGTGGTACCAGAAGCTTTGTATTATCCATTATCCACTTGTTGGAGTACCAAGCTAAATACTGTTCATCAATGCTAAGGATGGTGTTTGTGGTGCAGATGCTATGAGGAAGAGAAAGGGAAATCACCAGTAACCCACTCTCTCAGAAGGTTTCCCTCAGAACTTGCAAGCTATGAATTTCACATTTCTTCTTCATTACATTCATAATTGTTGCAATGGTAAGCATCCCTACTACCCAGCGCACTATTCAAGCGTTTTATATAACAGGAGGAAGTAGCTAATATGAGAGGAATAATGATAAAAGACTACAGGGATTTAGACAGCTCAAGAATGATATCATATTTGGAGAGACAGTGAAGAAATGAAATATCTGTAGGGAAAACTGTTTTCGAAGTGGCAGAAATTGAGATATATTGCGAAAGATATTCTAATTGAGGAGACAATAGAAAGCGATAGGAATTGTGAGAAGCAGCATTGTGATGGATTAAGAATAGGTATAGCCATTAAGACTAACTGTGGCAGAGACTTGGCGACATAAATCGATGATTTTCTCTTTATTAGATTTAGTTTCCGAGATTTACACCATACTCAATTCTTTCCTATGCTGCTAGCATATGATTCATATATGCGTACGTGAAATCGGAATGGTTTACTTTATGTGTTATTTTGTCGTTTAGGTTCTTTGAAATTTAAAACTGTGTAACTGATTTATTGTAATAAGAAATTTAATGTATGATTTTTTTGGTAGTAATTCGTTCCATTACTTCATTTCATATATAATACGAATTATATTAGGAAGTAATCAGTGAGTTGGATATTAATGTGTCGATTGTCTCGTTGGCTTTATTTCTTGCCGATAATTTAAGATCTTAATTAACTATTTGTTTGCAGTATAAATTTATTCAAGAGGAAGTACGCTATAGACATTAACTCTGGTTAAACTTCAATGTATCATAGTGCATTGCGGAAATCTATAAATTAAGTTAATGAAATGGCAAATATGACATCCACTTTAGACGATCAACAAGAGCGTCACTATATTGGTAATCTTCTATGTGACGAAGATGTTTTCGGACAAACAAATAATCGTACCGTTGGTATGTTTTTTATTGGATTACTATTAATAACGAGATTTATCGAAAATGTCAATTTTAATTACTTAAAAAGTTCAGAAATTTCTTTTCGTTTTCTTCTGGTGTTATAATTTATATACCTTTATGAGGCTTTTCTTTGTTGAGTATTTTTGCAATTTTTCTCGGGATACAAAAGAAATGAAAAAAAGTCATTATCCTAGATTCCAAAGATTACTCAGTACAGTGAAATTAAAGTAGAATCTGGCATTTCATATGTAATGTAATTTATGCCTTTTCAGGGCAGTTGTCGCTTCTGCAAGATTTTTGATTTTTCAGAGACAAATGAAGGCTGTACCAAACCAACAGGGAATGTGTTACCAAGTTCCGGTCCAATTGGTCCAACTCCAAATCGTACCTTCTGGCCAGAACCACCACCGCCATATAGTCCATGCTCTATTGCCCCGCCACAATGGGTATCAGTTGGTCGTAAAGCTCCAGGATTAATGGCTCCGGCACCAGTTGCTGTACGTTATGGTTATGGGCAAGCACCTACTGCAACGGCTGTGACGCGCACTGATTTTTACCAATCGTCCTTTAGAGGGGTTCTTTATTTCATTTTTTTTTAAGTCATATACTTTTGATTTTTTCATAGAACTAATTCAAATTCGTGATAAACCTCCATGTAGCATGTTTTTAAATTAATCTTTTGTTGATTTTAAAAGTGTAGACATTTTCATTTCTGAAGCATGAAGAATGGGATAATCTACCGAGTGCGACCATGGATGCGTACATGTCGAGTGGAGTGCCGTACTCCTCTCATCGGACGGTATCGGTATGACTACTTACTTTTTAGTTTTTAAGCATCATGAAATTTACAAGTCTCATTTGAAATTTATCTAAATATTTTATGGTAATAGCTTCAATTTCTATATTTCATTAGTTTATTGTCGATTACGAGACAGTGTGAGGATTGAAGTTAAAGCTTTTTCCAGGTTTTGAAAGCATTTGTGGGTCCCGGCGGTACTTTAGATACAGTGCAACAGCATCACTATCAAAACGTGTACCGTCATCACCAGCGACATCTTGGAAATTCCCTGGTTGATCCACGCATATTTGCAACACCTCCACCACGTGTTTATTCGAACGATGAAAGTCGCCTAGTGCATATCGATTCATACTTATCGCAACATCTGCCACCGAAGGGAATCAAAAAGACTACAAGTAGTCCTGTGCAAGTGCAAGTTCTTCATTTATATCTTTAGAATATGGCTATAATTCCTGCAACACGAATTTCTGTGTCAGGCGTCTGACTCATTGCTGTAGATTCTAGTAATTTCAGACTATTGGTAAGAGAATATGATGCCATAAATTACAACAAGAAAAGATATTTGATATTACGTATAAGTTCCTCCTTTCCTTTTGTTTATATTTTCCTAAATTTAAAATATATGTTTTAGTGAAAATGTTTCCTCAAACTCAAACATATTTTCACCGGAAGTAACCAGAGATGTAGTTCTGCCACTGGGTAAAAGTTATCGAGATGTAGCTTCTAAGAAAGAACATGTCATATCAAATTCATCGCTTTCATCTTTATTATCAAGCCCACCAACATATATTCAGCACGCTTCATCCATTTTTCCAGGTATTAAGAAGGATAAAAACTTTGAATTGTTGATTTAATTTGATATTTTAATATCATTTAATAGCTTTAAAGGATATCGTAGCCTATTGTAATTACATTTTCATGAAGTTGTAATGAGCAGATAATGATTATTATGAAATGATGAGGTTAGATTATCCAATGTGCGAGGAATAAATCAAATCTGTTAAATTAAATAATATAGCAGGAAAAGATGGTGATAATCAAGCTTCAAAAATTGTAACAACAGCACACCACATCGATAATAATGGCCAATCGATTAATGAAGCCTCCGTGGTGCCTGCGTCTCGCACCATAAGTGACACTTACACCGACCAAAGTGAAAAAACTACCCATCCCAAAAGCGTCTCAAAAGGGGTAAAGAAAGGTAAAATCATTTCCTAGCAAGAGGGACGAGATGATTTCTCAAGAATAATTTTAAATTTATTAACAGGTTGCGATAATGGAAAGAAAAAAGCTGATTATGAATTCCAGAAAATCACTCATAAGAAAAACAAAGGTATTAAGAGCAACAAGAATGATCAAATGATCACTGATGGAGATGGTAAATCCTTCTTGGTCGCATTTTGGACATCACTTTATTATTAATATAAATGATATAAATGAATCCTTATTTTAAATTCCACTGCACTATAGGCTCCATCCCAAAACAGAAAAAAGTTTCTTTTTTTTTTTTTTTTTTTTTGAGTAATAAATTAGACCTTAAACAAAGTAGCGTATATGAACTCTTTGAGCAATTAATCTTGAAATATCTGGGGACGTCCATACAAATCCTGTTTCCGAAGATTATTTTTACAAATCATTTGTGGTTCTAAGATGATTATATGATAAAAAATTAAATATAACAGTCATTGTGTGGTCACTACAGGGCTGACCAGTAATCAAGCCGTAGATGCTTCCAGTCGTTTTGATGTTTTGCAATCTCTTGGGACGCAAGTGACAAATACAGTTTTACGTCGCGTTACGCGTCGATCATTATCCTCAGTGATTGTTCATCATGAACGATCAGTGGATGTAACTGCATCGAAACCAAAGATTGGTGATGTTTCATTGGGTATGTTTTTTGCATTGTTATTTTAATTACTTTTGTAATGATAAACACAACTTTTAATGTGGCTTAACAGTTCTAATTATGATCCTTGTTTCCATGGGGAAATTGTTAACAGCACATATTTAAGTGTTTTTTTTTGCTGAGGACATTATAAAAACTGGAATAACAATCCTCAGAGTTTTCTCGATGCTTCTTACTAAGAACTGTGAATCAAATTCTAACTTTTATTTTCAATTATTGGAATTTAAGATGGTAAATTACTGATATTTTGATTCATTATCGTTATTATAGATTATTTTTCGTTTTTTTGTCGAAAAACTTTGTATTTGAACACTTTTGCTAGGGTATGAGTGAGCAAATGATTTGACGTGTTATATTTACTCGTATATCCTGATGCATGTTTGCAGAAAGTACAGAAAAGGCCGGTGGAAATGTTAGCACACAAACTGAGGATAAAAATAGAGATTTTAATCAAAATGGTATTAAACCTTCAAACTTCTCTTCAGCTCAGCGTAATTGTAAGTTATTTTATTTTTCTTTTAGATCTTTTTTTCTCTTTTCATAACTCGACATGAACAATCTGTAATGTATTGCTTTCTTTAATTGTGTTCATTAGAATTAATTTTGCAATTTATCATCATTGTATTCTGAATATGAATATTATTACTTGCTGAGATTTAGACTTTTTCAACCCTTCGGAAACAACTTTGCACAGATTGTGCGAAAAATGATTTCTATATAATCATTGTTCCATATTTTGAAAACTGATTTGTGATTTTCCATATCACTGCACTCATTATAACTAAATTCATTTTAAGAGCCATAGTTTTGGATGTGCAAAGTCTCTTCATAGAAAAAAATTAGCGTAGTTAATTTTAAACTATTTGCAAGATAACTTCCTATTAAAAGATTTAAATGGTAATTTTTTAACAGTATTCAAAAAAATGATTGGTGCTCGTCGTGAGCTTAGCGCACAAGTATCGACTGATTCTGCGAGATGTAGCCGAAAACAAAGAAATTCGATCAGGAAACGTCAAAGTAGTGTGGCAAACTATATAAGTATGTTTTGAATTTTGCAATTCATACATCTATCCTGGATTTCTAAATTTCAACACATTGAGTGTCTTATTGGTTTTTTGATTTTACTCTATAATTTACATCTTTTATCCACAATATTTTAGACATTGTGGTAGCGCTTGTATTTTCAATTATAAAGTATTCTGTGCAGTGGATTGTGAATCTTTTATGGGATATATTGTTGCAGTTATGGGATATCACTCTTTATACGTAAGTAATATTATTAATGAAAATCTTACAAAAATTTCTCAAAAATAATTTCTCTTTAATCTCATTATAATGTAATATTTCAAATTTTTTGCGATATAAAGAGATTGACAGTTGACTGGATTGATTGTATAGTAATTATTGGCGAAAATTTTTTGGGCAGTTAAGACTGAAGAATTTTTGAGCGGCATACTTATAATTATGAAAAACTGAAATTGCTTAACTGTGATTAATTTGCTGCAGTCGCTTCAAAATACTTTGTAAGAGTATGCATCTTGCAGAGGAAAAAAGGGTGCAGGGTAAGAGCAAGAGATGAATGAAAAGCAATTTTAGTCATTTGAAAAATGTGATTTTTTTATAAATTGGTATTAACTTAAAATTTGTCTTCAAGAGTTGTGGCTGGTTATACTGCTATTGTTCTCAACTGCCAACAATGCTGGTATTCCACATTAGATGCACAGAGGTAATTTTTCGCATAGCTTTGTCGTTCTCATTTTAGAATTTTCCCTATATTTCCTTTACTTATCAGTGATGATCGTGCTTCTAAATCGACGAAGGGTTGATTTTAAATCTACAGTTTTGTTGCAAATCTTTCCATAGCTATTTAATAGATAACCTTTAGTAAGCAATACAGAGATGTAGAAATCATCTGAAATAAATGATCAAATATTTTATGTGTTTAAATTTCAATTCCGAGGTTGTAAATTTAAAGCTCTTGATAGTTCCATACAAGTTTATATTGATTTTTTTAACAGGAAGTGCTGGGAAAATATTCGATTGCTCAATATAAAAAGAGTATGGACGAATCAGAAAAAGGTTGTTGAATGGGGTCTGAATGAAAATATTCAGTTGCCAGTAACAGGTGAACTTAGAATGTAGTTTCTGTTTTCTAGTGAAATCGAGATTACTTTCCAACGGTTACCGTCTTCGCTTTTGGCTTTCCTTAGTCTTTTATGCTTGATTTTGATCAATTAGCTTTTGATTTTTGGACAAAAGGGTACTGGATTTTTAATTTATATTAAAATTGTGATATAATGGAGAGTTCTGTATGAAAATTTCTCTGGTTTATTACTTGCACATTTAATAATTGGATTAAGGAGAAGAAGCAATGGAACGAATTTTGAAATGTCGGGGAAGTGATGCATATATGGTATTGGGTTTAAGAGCTGATTGTAAAGATGAGGATATCAAGCGATATTATAAAAAACAAGTTGTTCTGGTGCATCCTGATAAGGTTTCATTTTTCTCACTCATATTTTATTTCATAGAAATACGTCAGATACCTTTACAAATTTACTGATACACATTGTTAAATCTGACTCAATTTAATATAAAGATACATTTCTGTAGTTTTGAATGAAAAATTCTGTTTCTGTATTAGAAATAAGTTGTCGATAATTTTTCAGAACCACTTAAGTGGAGCAGTTGAAGCTTTTAAAATACTTTCAAAGGCCTTTGAAGCAATTGGTACACCTGATGCTCGGAATAGATATAATATTGTCAATTTACGTAAAAATCCCTTGGTAAAGATGTATTATTGTTTTGGAATTATTTACCATTATACTTTTTTTTAAAGAAAGATCTTCCATTAACTATTTCACTACAGCCGTATAAGAAGTAGCTCTTTTGAGTTGCTCTTTGACTTGAACAAAAAAGCAGCTTATGTTAAATTTTATTTGTTCTGAAAACACAAGTTTTATCATCCTAAATTAATCTCATAATGCAATGTAATGTAAAATGTAGCTTAATATCTTAAAACTATATTTTATGCAAATAGAGTTTGGAAATTGTTACTGGCTTGCAAGTTAAAACGTTATGTTCTATTCCTTGATTTTCTAATCTTTTTTTGCAGCATAAGGAAATGGACGAATTATGGGAGCGCTTGGGTAAAAAGATGAACGCAGCGCGGAATGCAATGTGCTGCGATTGTGGTGATACGCATGCACGTATACCAGTAGAAAGTATTCGAGCTTCAGAAGCCCGTTACTGTAAGAAATGCAAACTTCGTCATCCCGCTAAACACGTATGGTTTCCCTATCTCTTCATTACTATCTCAAATGGACAACTGATGGATAAATCAAAGCAAATAGTTTTAATCGTTAGCATTTTGACCTTTTTGAGTATAACGCATGATTATGCATGGAATGCATTTGCCAAAAAAGAAAGGAAAAAAATAATAGCTTTCTGTATGACTTAATAATTTTGATTGCTGATATGGATTTGATTCTGAGATATGTTGCAGCGAGTACTTTTGTAGATTATTATATTTAAGAATGATATTTGGGCAGAAACTCGTTTCGGCGGCTTTATTTGGATCTATTATGCATGTTTGGATGGTGTTGTATATGATATTACGCAATGGGCTACTTGTTCGGTGCTAATTTTTTTTTGGCGAAATTTTGATCCTAAATTTTTTTAAGATTTAAACAAATAAATCTGATTAAACAATTTTCTTGCAATAGTTGGTTATGGTGAAAGAGAATAGAGGATTTAGTCTAGAGAAAGAAAGAATTTGGAATTGCTGTGATTTGCACTTACTGCTGTTAGGATCGGACCGTATGATTTTAATTATACTTTTTTCAGAGTAATCATTTGAAGCATATGAAAGCCAACAGTCATATGGTGCAATATCGTTTAGTAACAACAACTGGTCCATCAGTAAATAAAAATCCGTTGAAACAGACTAAAAATGGGTAAATTTATTTCAAGTAATTTCTAAACTGAAATGCTTTTGTAAAGGAAGAAAGTGACATACTTAGAATTCAAGCATGACAAGATATAAATATTTCGTACCTCTTGAGCAGAATTAAAAACACGACCTACTTGCTAATTGTCTGAATTAAGAATGAAAAACTGATAGTAGCTTTCAGTTGGTTATAATAATATATGACTGTGGTTTTCTTTACATTCTTTACTTATTTTGTAATGGAATAAAATCAGGAATTTTGTAATGTACAATCGCACGGAAATTGACAAGATAGCCTTCTTAATTGCAGACAGGAAAGACATGAGTACGATGATTTATGCTGTTATAATCGAGGAAGATCGAACGATGGTGGATGTACTTGTTCGGTATCGTTTGGTTACGGTGCTCCGGCTACATCATCACAACAAGCATCCTACCGTCCACCGGATAGGAACCCGTTAAACAGTGATCGACCACGTCGTGCTGGGAGACGTCGAAAGCAGCGCTAAAACTTATAATCTCTAAACCCAGAAATTCGGTTCTTAAAGATTATTTTGAGTTCTTCGTGCATTTTCCTTAGCCATTATGCAGTTCATTTGCTTAAAAATTAATTTTCTGAATTTATTGATAGTGACGCAATGAAGCTTACAGATCTCAATGTTGTTATAGAGTCGTCGAAAGGCAATAAATGGAGCTGAAGGAAAATTTTTCTTAATTTATTATAGTTGGAGGTGGATTTCTCTAGTTTCGCAAATAATTATGCTTCTCAGATTATACGGAAACGTTAGAAATCTTTGATCACAATAATTAAGAAAGTTGTCCCGTTGTGTAGGAGATAGAGTTTGGTCGTGTTCTACCTCTTTTTGGCTTAAGCTCTCTTTTTTATAAATTGAAATCCACTATTACCTCACATCATATCTTCTTGAAGTGTTTGAGAAATATGTTATTAATTTATGTTTTTCAATATACTTTAAAATTTAACAAACTTTGAGAATGGATTCAACGAAATATGAGAATTATTTTTGAAAAACTTTGATTCGATCACTTCTGTAGAATTGCCTTTTTTCTGTGTTAACTTCAAAGAATTTGTTGTGTTTCAGTATTTTTGAATAAAATTAATCTTTTGCAATGATGATCATATTTCACGGCCGTAAATCAGTTTTCTTAAAGAAGTTGAGTACCAGATCACTGGAGCGTTCACTCAGAGCTTCACGTTTAATTTTATTTGGTCGAAGAATATTACTACTTTCACCGTCTGTTCAATGTCCAGTTTTAGTTTATTTATTTATAAACCACAGTAAAATTCAGTTTAGTTTCATAGAAAGGTAATACCACTTATACTGTTCGGAATCTGAAGAATTAATGAGTTTTAGAAATATAAAACATTATAATTGTTTACAATATAATTGTTTAGGATGCATGACGTATTAGAACTTATAGTGAAATGATCATTTATAAAGAGATATTTTAAACAAAAAAACAAAGTTAAAACTCAAGTGATACAAATTTATCTAGCTCAAACCACTGTAACAGTTATATTAGAAAAAATCACATCGTGCATACTTCAAGTAAACTCTGATACCGTGAATCCACCGTTCGTCTACGTTATTGAATGTTTGTGTAACTGAGTTAATGGGTTTGCGGTTCAAATATCCTCTATTTCTTACTTGTAAATTTTTTTTTTGTGGTTTGTAATAAACACATTATTAGTGATAAAAGATGATTTTGTAAAATTACCTTTCAAAAAACGTTTAATTAAAAAATTTTTTCCTAAATCATCTTTCAAAAAATCTAGTTTTAGTAATTATTTAAATTAACGAATTGAATTTCAATAAATACGGTTCTCATAGTAGGATGGAAAGAAACAATAGGTAAAAAATTACATATCCATGAGAACAGCGAAAACAGTAGATATGGTGAAATGAATTTGATAATTGTGATGAATCGTAATTTTGATGGACGTGCATGAAATACTTTGGTGATGTCGAATCTCACATTGTCGTTAAAATTCACAATTTGATAAGCAATAACACTATCCAGACTTAGTAAGCTGAAAAATACAAGCAATTTTGCAAGAAAATTCTAGCATAATTATTAAAATAAGTGCATAATGAGTACATGCATACTATCAATACAGCTTAATGTAAGGAATGTTAGGAAAATATCAAAAGATATCTTTTAAAAGTAAGACATGAATCATTTATATTCGAATTTATATTTATGTCTATATTCATATGAGATCATTTATACTTGAATAAACTTTTCATCAAACGGAATATTAGGAAATAGTTGTGACAAAAGAAAGCTTAGCTTATTTATTTGTAAATGTAAGCTAAAGATCTTCACGGTGTGAATTGAAGAATGTAAGAGCCAAAAAGGTATGCATATTAGTTGTGAAATTTGGAAGCAAAAAAATAAAATGAAGCAATTGATTGATCTTTAGTATGCAAGTTGCGATATGTGAAAATTCATACTTGAACTGAAATTAATTATCAGATCGTAATTTGATTATAGATAAAATTAAGATTTACAGTGTTTGGTAGTTTTTGCTTTTTTTTGGATATGTACAAAGGAAATGCAAGAAAGAAAAGGAAAAGCACTGAGATAGTAAAACTGATTCCAACCATTACCAATCGCTTCATAAATTACATATCGCATGCGTAAATGTTGCGATGTGTCACCTCATTGATCGCTGAAGCGATCTGCTTTGATTCAAATAATCTGCGCAACTTGCTGTTCATAGTGCTGCAGTTGGAATACACAGAGACTAATGCGAACGTGGAAGTCTTCGGGCTTCCTTCGTAAGCATAAATAGCACCACAGAATCTTTCTCTTGGTTGCTGCAGGTCAACCGGATGGGAAGCAAATTTTCAAGTACAAATGAAAAAAATTCATGCGAAAATCAATAATTTGTATGTTTTATCGATTAAAATTAATGTACCGCATTAGAACAAAAATTACGCGTTCTGATAAAGTTTTTTGGTAACAAACGGTAAAATATAATGCTTTGAAATGAGATTAATGTTTTCAGGATTTTTTAAAGAGATTTGAGCTAAATATCATTTCTTTCCAATCATTAAAATATAAAATCCAATTTGACGATCAATCAGAGAATAACTAAAGCAATGAAATTTCTTCCTCAAATTTTTGATTTTTTTCAAGATGATGATTTAACAAGCGAATATATTCAATCTAATAAGCTGCTCAGCAAAGGACAAACTATTAAAGGTCATGAAAATAAGGCTCGGGTTATTTGCTCAAATTTCACGACCTGAACGTGCTTGTTTTCTCCCCAAATGAGAATGAGATAAGTTAAAAAAGATGAAATATTAAATTAAGAAGTCGATTGGAAAATAAGAAGAGATAGTTGATTAACAAAAAAAGTAAGCATTATTCGGATCATTTTGCAATAATCCAAAAAAGTAATTATTGCTTAAAAATTGATCGTATAATTTTCATCTTTTCTTGAAATATTGAAGAAAGTTAGAAAGTTGTTTAGGATAGGTAAAAAGCATATTTCTCATACAGATAGCAATACTTCACATAGGGTAATATGCGAAAGCATAAGCATGCAAATAGTAGCCTAAATTAAATTAAAATTTTTGGAATATTATTAATTCGCACCTTTTAAAACGTTTATTAGTATTCGTCTGTAGTCGTAATCACTGTAACAGCATTTTCTGATAGATCCTGGAAAACTTTTTTCTGCTTATTCTTTTCTGGATTTTTTTTGAGAGAAAATGTTGTAAATTTCATTTAAATGTTATTTAGACAATATTTTCTGTTTAAATTTTATGGATAGAATAAACTTTTTTTAATAAATTTTTGATTTTTTTATTCTTATTGTAATTTAAATAAATAATTCGTTCATTAACTTTTAGCTTATTTCGTTTAAAATATAAATTTAGCTGTTATACTTTTTATTTAAGGCATGCGATTTATGCTTTCAATTTGAAGCATTCATTCTTCATTTTAACAAGTGGTCATAAGTGATAAACTGATGATGAATTGATTACATTTCACATTTTCTACTAGTAATAAAATATCGATTTTTCAAATGATCAAAAATTCTTTAAATTTTAAAATAAAAAGAATACTAACCTCTTTCAGGTCATATTTTGAAAGATAATTAATAATGAGCAGTGTAAGAATGATAACTGGAAAAAAAGAAAATGCCAGTAGACCAGTTGATACCCAACAGCCCTGAATCGGTCTACTGATTTCATCTATCGCTAAGCCTATGTTTGCCCAGATATCATATATAGGACGACAGCTATACGAATTTATTCGTAAATATTCCTATAAAATTTTAAGATTTCGATGTGCAAAAATGTTTATTTGTAATTCTTTTTCACTTATATGATATATCTTTAATATATGATCTTTTTTATTTATTGTTTATTAATCAATCTTTGTATTAATTAAATTGAATTCGTCGTCAGATTTCCTTTTTTTAGCTTAAACAAAAGTTTTAAAATGATTAACTAATTTACCGTGCTATAGTGAATATATTCCCTAATATCATTAATTGTACGGTATGATTCATACGCAATTATTGGAGTACTTTCATTAATTACTTCATCGGAATACAAGTAATCTTGAATTAGCTGTTTAGTGGTGCTAGCAGTGTGACTGAAATTAAGAAATTCCATTTATTGAAAAATGAGAGAGAGTTATTTGTTTTTGTATGAATTGATATCATTCTCTCCTCTCTTTGTTTGTGAAGGACAAACTAATTAAAAAATACTGATCAGGTTGAAAAACAAATCAAAATGATGTCTGAAATAATTTATAATGGATTTGTAAATAATTTGGCAAAGAAATATTTTCTTAGAATAAATTATCAAAAGTTTATTTAATTTTGGATTGCTTTCAATATTACTCAAAAATTTGCAGCGAAGTTTTCAGAGTGATGAACGCTGGTATTGAAAGAGATAAGAGTTAAATATTGATAAAATTCAATTCCAATAACAGACAGTTCAGTTCATTCGACTGCAACGATTATTTATCTTCCAGAAGAATTTATCGTTCGTTATATAGAAAGATTTAAAATTGCGCTAACCTTATAATTTCGGATAAGCTTGATATGTTGTTGGTCGCATAATCAAAACTATCACGCAATGTTTCATTCAATTCCTTGACATCATCCGAAACGGTAAAATTATACAATCCGACATTGATTTCATTTAATTGCTTAGAGTCTTCCTGAAAATTAGCTGAAATGATATTTCTATTTCATTATTCAATAATGTTTGTAACTCATAAGGCATTCTATTCCGGAAGGTACGATCAGTTTCAATTTCTGTAAACGTCATTATTTCTAATTACAAAAATAATTACAATTCTAATATAATGAATAAATCAATTTACTAAATCAATTACTTCTATTCATTTTCATACTGATTTTAACTTTTGGTTCTAAAACTTGAAAATTGATACAAAAATCGAAAATGGACAAACCAAAAGCTGATCTAAGAACTGTTCGGGTAAATATTTCCTGAAATCAATATTTTTGATCGCATCAATTGCCCTATTTCGCCTTTCTTCGATATCAATACTTTCCATAATTACATCAGCATTAATTAATCCCTCAACTTCCAAGAATGATGCAACTGTTCCATCGTATTTGCATCGCATCATAGAATCGCTAAAATTCATTCACATTTAAAAATGTAAAATTTTAGAACTGAAAAAAGTTATCAAATTCGAAACAAATTTAAAATTATAAACATTTGATAATTGCTTTTATGCATAGCAAGAAGTTCTTTTATTTTTAGAATTAACATTATTCAAAATTCTCCAATCAATTTTAATGCAATATGATTACTGCAAAAGTTTGTTTACCATAGTAATATTCAAAAGTAAACTACTCATTACATTTTTAAATATCTCACGTTCTCCAATTCTGCTGGAATGATTACCTGATATCTGTTGTGAATATCTGTTGTGCATTGAAGAAGCGCATTTCAGGATCGTGAAATATTAGTTTGTTAAATGCTTCTATATTGTATCCAACAATAAAACTTGAGCTGAAAAATTAATAAGTTTTTCATTAGTATTTTCGGAGGCATAATAAATCTAATCTAAAATACTTTCATAGTAATAATAATTATGATAAAATAGATTTTTGCAGATTAAATTAGCAAAATAGCCAATTGCAATCATTAAAATTCAAACTATTTAATGGATTAATGAAATTTTTTACGGTTATAACTTATGTGCCTCTTTTAGAAAGCTTAAAATGAATTATATTTGATGCTACATGAAAATATTTTCTGCTAAGCAAGAGATAACTGATTAGATAACAAAAGACCATTATCAGTGTTAAACGATAGAAGAAAGCTATGTTCATAGAAGAAAATCTTGCAAATTTGAAGAAGAAAGGTAAAATTCGATAATTTTCTAAAGAAGAAAAGTTACCAAGCTATAAACATTATGATCCAACCGGTAAAAAATGCTCCTGCAAGAGCAAATAAGCCAAAATAACGACCACAATTGAAGACTTTTGAAGACTTATCACTGAAATTAGTAATAAAAAAAATGAAATGAGATAGAACATTAAAATCGATTTTTTAATTTAACATAAATATGAATCAAAGTTTAAATTTTGAGAATTTACGATCAGAAAAGGGTATTTGATATTTGTAATCATTTAATTCTTCTCTTTGCCGCTTCCATTCTTCTGCTCTAATCAAAATAAGAAGTATTTGCAAATTATTTCGAAAATTTTTCATGTTAAAAATACTATATAAATATATTTGGAATTAATTATGGAAATCCTTGTAGCTAACAAAAACTTTTCTTTCCATGAGATGAATTTATCAATTCATATTCAAATTAGTCTCATTATCAAATCATACATATGGCACTTTTAGAGACTTTTCCAACTGAAAGATATTACATTGTAATCTGACGATAATATCAATTTTTGCATCATTAAATTGAATTAAATTATAATTTCTTTTGGTAATTAGTGATAAGAGTTAACACTTCAAATCGATCCTAAAATAGTTTACTGAAAAGAAAAAAAATTACTTTGCGAATAGTTTTCTCATTCCGTAAAGCACAAGGATAATGGTAGGAATAATAACACTCAAAGTAGGTGTAATTGTCAGAACATACGAGATAGTTCTGTGAACAAATTCCCGGATCTAAAATAAATTTCAAAATTGATCTTTTGAGATTAAAAATCTCGTTAGCTTTCACAAATACTTTCATATTCACGATACAAATGAAATTAAATAAAATATATCACAATTTATTCATTAAAAGAATTAAATATTTATTAAAAAAATTAACTATTTATTAAAAACAAATCAAAATTTTTGAAAACAATTTTAATAAAATCATTAAAAGTATAAGATAATAGAATAGTTTGTTCACTTCATTGTATGGTTCGAGCAATTCATTCCATTGCTGACTACGATTTTGGATCAATTCAATAACATTTGCATTTTCATCAGAAATCATTTCAAGCCTTCTCATTGCTTCTTTTTTAGCATTATTGATTGAAGCATGATTTCCATCGAAGATATTTTCCTAAAATAACTATTGTATTGTATGTAATTATCAGTAACGGTAATATTTTTCTTAGGTCATATCAGTTGATAAACCATACAGTATGATATCAGTACTAATAATTAGAGTTTTGTTATAATTCGATCTATAAAATATACATATAATTATAAGCAAAAGTATCAAAAAATATCCATTATCAATGGAATGTTCATAACAAATAATGAAAAAAAGAAGAGGAAAAGAATGATTCATACCATTTCCTCGGAATTAAGTAAGAAAGAATCGAATCTATACAATGTATTATCCATCCGATACACATTTTTGTAATGCTAAATATAATTAGCGATTAATTGATGAATGAATTTAAACTTTAAATGATTGCTAAATACAATTGTAGGCTTTAAGAAAGTAAAAAAGTGAAGAATTTATTAAAGCAGAGAATTTGAAATTCATTGAAATGAGTTGGTCCATTCGAGTGACATTCATGCTAAATGTACTGTAACTCAAAGAAACTATGATAATGATAAATGATAAAATATATTACCTTATTTATTTGATTAATACAATGGCTAATATCATTGATCACATCTTTCATGTATGCCATTCTTATTTGCAAATGTGCTGGTAAATTGTCGATAATATTTGAAATTTTTTCCGACAATGTCAGAGTTCTATTTAATGTCCAATTTATTCTCTTCAAATTATTGATCGCCTTCAAATTTTTCCATTTTAAATTTAAATTTCGATTTACGAAAAATAAATTTTATTGTCTTTTTATTTGTTCATTTAATTAGAATCAATTTCACTGACGTGTACATTGAATAGATTTTTACAATATTAACCATTTTCAGTTCCCTTTATCATTCGCTTTTTAAACCACTGAATAGTAAATTTTAAAAATGATAAATTTAATAATTCAAACTTTAAAATTTAATTTAAAATTTAAAATTAATCGACGCTGATAAGCAGCAGTCACACTTACTTTAAGCTCTGAATAAAAAAATTGAATTTTATAGAGTTCTCCTGACATGGTTGCAAGATTTTCTCTACATTAAAATTTAAACCAACGAAGCAAACCGATTGCATTTTTATGTATCCATCACTTTTTTTGTAATGATTCAATGCATTAATTGGCAATTGCCATGAAAGATATTTTATTCTATCGAATAATCTCGAAATCATCGCTCTCGCCTCACAATTGAAATCTTCGAATACAATTTTCATTATATGTGTGATATCTAAAGAAAAGAAGAATTAATTAATTTTTAAAAGTAACTTAACCATTTGATATTGTTGAAATTATTGCATGCATCAAAATATACATTTTCATTAAATTACAAATATAATCATTCAATTTTATTTAACATAAAACTTCATTTGAATAAATTAGCTGAATTCAATAAATTCACTTATTTTTACTTAAATATATTACTGAATATCATCACTTTTTCTTCTTTTTATGAATGAAAAAAATTCAGAAATTTTTGATTTTTTATTAAAATTAAAAAACTATGCAAAAGTAAAACACAAAGAAATATGTTTTTATTTTGCTAAATTAATTGTAATTTCTTTGATGAAAATCTCGAAATGAAAAGTCATAATGGCATTATTTAGCCGAATTAAAAATACCTTCGCCAATATTTCCGATGAATTTATTAGTTTCATATATATTGTCCAATGAATCATCGAAACTTTTAAAGCTAATAATCAATAATGCTATCATAATAACCTGCATTACCTGCATTCCAATTAATAATATCAAAAAACCACCACGTGAATTAATCTAAAATTTTTTCAGTTTTATTTTATATTAATAAAATATATTGAAAAAAAAGTTAAAATTTTTATTAAATAATTAAAGAGTTGAAATTTAAAATCTTTCAGTACTTAATATTGCAATATATTAATGTGTGAAAAACTGTACTCGAAAGATAAATTGGAAAGTTAACAAACATTTTTACGCTTTACTATTCTTCCATGATTACAACAGAATTGTTTACAGAAGTATAAAAATCCACTTATAGGTAGAAGAAGCATAAATGCTAAGGCAATTAATAGCAACAAATTGGCCTGGAACTGAAAAATACTTTCTATAATTTTCTTCAGAAATCTATTCCAAACAATGTTGACATAAGCGTCCTATTGATTTTGTATTACATTTTAAATAAGTTGAATTTTTCTTTTTAATAATGTTTGATAATGATGAAGCATTCAATTGAACCGTTACCGGAAAGGATTGCTAGATGAAATGTACATTAAATCAAAAACTGAAATAGTATTTCATCAAGCTATTATGAATAAAATGAAATCGAATTTTTGTGCGGAAGAGAACAAATAATTCCATCATTATCTCATTACAATAATATTATTAAAAAGGAATTAGAAAGCTTTCAAATTACATTCAAAAATCTTAAATAATGGCAAATTTCATTCCGAACTGATGAATTATTTAATAGATAACTTGATTTTTTTACCTGTTTTAACCAAAACTGGTAAATCGCCGAATCTGAATTGCCTTTGGATATTTGAGCAGTCGTTAGGTTAACTAATATCTGCAAAAACAGAAAAGATTTTGAAGTTAAAGTATTAGTGATTTCATTTTCAAAAATTGAAATGTTTTTAATATAAGATTCTAATTTTCAACAACTGAAATATGGATTATAAGCAACTTATGAAGATTACTAAGAACATCATTCTGATATGTTGTTTATTTTAATTATCAAGTGTTTTAATATCATTGTTCGAAATGTCAGATTCATATCTATAAATAGCATTTTTTATAGAAAAAGAAAACGGAAACAAAGGGATGTCTAAATTCTTATTTGCTTAACTTTCAAGCACTGAAAATAAAAAATCAATATGAATTCCAGATTGTTATTATTATTATTGTAAATTTATTGTATATTGCATTTTACTGATTATTTTGTTCTTTTAAACTACTGCCTAATTTGCTTCATTTAAATCTTAATTTTATGATTTTATCAAACCTGTAAATTAGTATCATCAAGTTCCATTTGCATATTTTGGCACATCTTTTGCGCCAAATCATAGAAATTATCAATTGAGCTATGTGAATGGTTCATGGAAATCAATCGTAATGCTTGTTTTGGGCATTGTTGTGAATTGATCTCTTTCAACGAATGATCATTCACTAAAGTTGCTGAAATTTTTGTTTTCTTCAAAAAATATCATATTTATGTAACTTTATTGAAATATGAATTTGAATAAATTTTTAACCTGAATTTTAGCGATGTCATTCAATCTGAATAATTTATTAGAGTTTGTTACCAATGATTAAATTTTATTCAACCAAGTTACAGCAGAAGCCGAAAACAGTTATCAGTTATCATTCGATCAATCTACACCGCTATCAATAATTAAACTGATTGAAAAAGTACCCAAAAAAAAAATTGGTAATGATTAATTTCATAAATATTAATAACTTACTCTCCTCATCGTCACACCAAACAATGCTGGAATAAGAGATGATTGCAATAATCAAGTATTCACTGAACATTATCGACTGTACAGTTTACGAATTCTAAAAAGTAAATTTGTAAATAAAAAATTCTGTGCTTCACAGAAAGGCGTAATGAAGTTAGATAGGGTTTTTCTGATTCTCTCTAAATTTACATGACTGGTCGGTTATGATATCAACTAATTAACAGCTGAATATTACCTTATGCATTTATTTGATTACAAAAAAATCAATTAAAGTTTAATTTAATTTTAGATTTTGAGTATGAAAAGAAAAAGTTTGAATTGAAGTGAATATAAAAATATTTATTTGCTCTTATCATATCTTTGAAAAATGTTGCGCATGAGTTCACACCGTTTACTTTTAACTGGGATCATCATATGAATTTATCATTGATAAATATTATTTAAGCATGAGCAAATTTCTGATAGCAATGAAATACCCAGTTATTCTGAATGAAAAAAAATGTTGAAATTACCGCTATACTGAAATTTGAATGTTATAGGGAATATATAGAAATTGCATAAAAGAGAAGAAATTAATGAATGAAGGAGGAATTCATATCTCTAACATCAATAAATATTGCTTAACAGTAGGAAATTGTCAATTCTTATGTTTAGAAAGTCTTTGATAGTAATGTTGACATTAATAAAGTTTTATTGCTTTAGCTTATTTCAGCTAATGTTTAATCTTTCTATCAAAAGAAATCAGAATATTTCCTTTGTCGAGAATACTATTCAAAATTCATAAAACAGCAGTATGATGACTAATTCGACAGAGAAACTTTTTCAGAAGAACAAAGCATTGTAATTCTGTTAAATAAGCAAGTTATCAGCAATGTTATATAATTATTCGATTTGATTTCATGAGAATAAGGAAAAGTTCTTAGCATTCCAACTGATAAATATGATAATGATTTAGTTCAATCGAAACCCGTACTGAAACTAAAGCTAAGCTTTAAAATCGTTTTCATCCTCATATTGATCTTAATTGCATATCGTATTAAGTTAACTTTAGAATTTCATTAATGCGTACAGGTGAAAAGATTTAATAATACATTTCAGCAAAATTTCATTATTGATTAGAATTAAATAAGTTTGAAAAGTGAGAAGAACAAATATGATAAACTGATATAAATACGATTGTACGAGAAATAACAAAATTCCTTTTCTTCATAAATTTGCTAGGAGAAAAGATAAAAATGTTTGGAAAACTAAGAATCTTAAGAGCATAAAAATCTCATTTTCAATTTCTAAAAATAAAAAATAACACAATTCAATAAAATCGAAGGGAATATTCAAAACTTTTCTCATATCAATCAATCGTAATTGTCTAACTTAACTGAGGAATACTACTTTCCATCCATCTTGTTATCATACCATTTCATTTAAGAATATATCAATATCAGTTAAATTATTCTTAACTTATTTTAATCTGAAAAACTCTTTCTTAAATAAATGAATTGCAAGTAGAAAATTAATGAAAATTTTGATTTTCGTATGTAAAATTTACATTTGATCAGATTATTTTAGAACTGTGAACAAAAAAGCAAACCTTTCATTATTTTATTTAAATTTCTGTCATTTGTAATAAGGTAAGGATTTGAGCATCGTAGATAAAAGGTAAAGTAATGCGTTTTCAACTTAGTTAATTAATACATCTTACCAAGTATATTAAAAATGTAAAGGCGAAACAAAATTGACATCTTTAGCTTCTTAACTGTGTTGAATTTAATGGAAATTTCAAGTAATAAATATCTGAAATGATTTAAAAGTGTTGTAAAATATATGATACTTTAATGATAATAAGCATATTTGTTTATTTTTTATTTTCAGGCTTTTTTTTGGAAGGAATAAAAGAAAGATTTTTAAATTGTCATTTTCTCAATCTTTCGTCTTTTTTTGTTGTTTTATTTTTGAATTTTTAGTCATCTCGTTTCCATCTATGCATGAATAATATGAAGACAAAGGAGTTTTTAAAAGTATTATTGAGAAAATTTCAACGAAATAAATCTGGGACACAAAAAATGAAATACAAAAGGCAAAAGAAAGAAGTTGAGCGAAAAAGTATGAAATTAAACAGGTAGGCATTTTTTTCATTTTTTCATCTTTGAATCTTGTCATATTCATTTCCAATCTTCTATTACTCATTAATAATACTGAAATTCAATCAGTAAATCTTTTTATTAAAATTTTGAGATGTCATTATTTGAATTTTTTCCACGGATATTATATTAAGGAATGTATTTTTTCAAGATCAGATGAAATCTTTAATCATAAATTAGATAATTGCAATCGAAATTAGAACTGCTATTTTAGAATGAAATACATTAATTCTCAGATATTAAGAATACAAATATTAAGGTGAAGTAAGGAAATCGTTATTTTTAACTAAATAAGATTAATTTAGTATATAATTTTCATGAATTAGTGTAAGATAAACAAATATCAAAAAATGCATGTAGAAAATGAATTATTAATTAAAATTGATGAATAAACGAAACTGTAAAACAATTGGCTTAAACAGAGACACATTTTCTCTTCAAAATTTTCCCATTTTAAACGAAAACGGAAATGAACAAGAAGGCATTTAGTGATAACTAATTAAGAATGATTTGAATTAAGAATAATTTGGAATCAGGAAGATATACAGCGGCTGTCAGTTACGTAAAACTTGAAATGGCAAATTATTAACCAAATTTTGAATCATTGACACTGTGACAATTAAATCAGAAATGGCTATTTTAAACTAAAAATTGTGATGAGTCATGATGATTTGCATATCAATGTTGATATTTCCTAAATCTATTCGCAGATTATAAATTTTCAAAGCATTCAAGTCGAAAAATTTCGCAACTATCATTTAAAAATTGTGAAATTGATGCTTTCTCATTTCAACAATTTAATTTCTATCTTAACAATGAATTTAATAATATTTAATAATAGTAATATTAATAACAATAGTAATGGATAATAATATTACTAT
>JABVXU010000449.1:0-44082 GCA_013365365.1 Cruorifilaria tuberocauda
TAAATATTTATATTTGAAATATACTCTCGAGAAGAATCTCGACAATGTGAACTAAAATTTTAAATGATAATATTATGATTTCATCTGGCTGAATATAAGATGGAAAATGTAGGAAAAAAAAGAAAAATGCTACTAAAATAGGAATGAGCCTATCATCGTTTAATGGCATCTCGATAATATCGAGGCGGTTACCTTGACGATATCTGAACAACTGTAATAACGTGTTTATAATGGATTTCATTTTAAGCTTTACCTTGGAGGAATAATTTGTCATAGGAAAATTTAGCAAAATAACAATTCGATATTTCTCATTCATATCAAAGATTACAAAGGTTCTGGAAATTGGTTAGTAAGATATAAGTAAGATTAATAAAATACAAGAAAGATTAAATAAGACATAAATTAGTAGGACATAAAGTATGTAAGATTAGTAAGACGTATAGAGTGGAAAAAAAAGTCTTAGAAAATTCGATGGCATCAAAAATCCAAATCAAATTTTTATTTAAATAATTAACAAAATTTAATGAAATAAAATGAAAACAATTTTCAAACAAAAAAAAGTTCTTTTCGTTTACTGTTCATTGGTATGTATTGGTACCATTTTTCACTGAAAAATAATTTTCTCCTGAATGATTCAATAAACTATGATCATTAGGATAATTTATAAAATTGGCCTATAAAAAATTTGACCTTTACCACTACTTGACTAAGCTTAGGATAGAGATTATTATTAGCGCAAGGAATAAAACAGAAAAAAGCATGATATATTTATTGTTGATAAAGGTTAAATTATTTCTGATAAGATCATTTTGGTGATTTTTTTTGTTTCCTAAAATCTTCAATTAATTTTGCTAAGAATTTGCTAGTTTTTTGAATTGAATTTTAGAAAGGTTACTTTTTTTTTTGCTCTACTGTTATCAAAATTATCCATACGGTTAAATGGTACTGTATTTTTTGTCGATGCCACCATTGGACAATAATTTAATGATATATCAGCATAATGACGACTTCTAATCTAAAAGTTTTTTTTCAGTATTCGTTTGTTATCATTTGATAATTCATTATCGATTATTATTTGATAATTGCCTGATAGATACCATTTGATAATTGTTCTAAATTTAATTTATTCGCTCATCTACAAATATCAATTATTTTTCAATTATGCAACATTTAAAATTTAGAATTAAGTTTTAATTCAAATTTCGGTTAACAGTTTAGAATTAAAAATTTTGATTCATCATTTTATGAACGAATTAATATGAAAGTAATATTCGTTTTAATTTAATATGATTTTAAATTAGATTTTTAATTTGAATGTCTAGTTTGCAATCGTGTCTGTAAATTGCTATGGAAATGCTACTATTTCAATCTTCGATCTTATAAATAATTCAAGTTTAATTGAATGAAATTGAACGAGATACCCACAGCTTTGCACATATATACGATGATAAGCATTGATAACATCATGCCAACAGTAGCACCAATTAGGATAAAATTAAAGATATCAATAGGGTTCATATCAAACATTTGAGCACTTAATGTATCAAACGATCCCTTCAAAATATTTAATTTCATTAACTCATTGCAAAATAAGTATGAAAGATAAAATTTTTTAAATAATATATTTGAAAAAATATTAGCATTAGAAGAAGTTCTGTTGCATAGTCATAAAAGTGAAGAAAGTAAGTAAATAAACAAATATGTTATCAGTCAATTAATGAATTATCTTATCACCAAAAAAAAAAAAAAAACAAAATGTATATGTTTGATGAATTCAATTGAGTATACTCCTAAATAAAATGTATGCAAAAATTGTAGTAATATAGAATGAATGAAAAAATTATACATGCATTTTAATTCATGAAATTATCTATCGATTAGATTTTCCAATAATTAATTAAAACAATATCAATTATCTTTGTCGCTGATAGATTATTAACATTTAAAAACTAATAATTTTATAAATAAGAATTGATTAACCATTAAACTAAAATAAAAAAAATATATTTGTATAAGCAGCCGCTTTGGAATAATAGCAAACACAAAAATGATATTATCTTTTAATTTTCTCAAATTTCATGGAAACATTTTTCATAATTCCAATTAAATTTTGACCTATAGAATAATCATGATAATACATGATAATTACAGTTTTATAGTAAAGTTATTTTTGTGTCTCAGATGAATGAATGATTTTGTTTTAACGACTGGAAATGATAATATGTAAATTTTTTCTGTTAAGAAATTTGAAAATTCCGGACAAAAAGAGTTTCATAATATTTGATTCACAATAGTAAATTAGACTAAGAAATTTGATCCAAATAAATTTTTTGTTTTTCTTCTCGAAAATTCAGGAAAAAGGGAGAGAGAGAGAGGGAAAGAGAGGAAGCTAGAGAGACAAATGAATCGAAATGTTTGTGATTATTATTAGCTTAAAATTAAAATTAATGTTAAGCTATTTTCAATATTTGTTTTTCTAATTTAGCTTTATAAAATACAAATTAAAAAAATGAATACGTTTCATGTTTAATACACATAAGCAATTTTCTTCCATGCATAATTAAGAAATCCATGTACAAGATTGCTTTATCAGGAAAATTTTACGTATCATTTCTCCTAATCAATAACCGGGTGGAGTTCGCGGTAGCGGACAATGGCTACAATCACCGCCATTACCTAAATTAGAAATAAAATTAATCTTATTGGAAATTCCGAATAACTTCCACAATATTTGATTAATAACAGGAAATAAAGAAAAAACCGATTTTAGTAAAATACTCCATCGAAGAACAAATAAAATACATTTTTTCAAATTTTTTAATATAATTAATTTCAAACTTTAAAAATATTACATCAGCAGCTTATTGATTAATAAACAATATTGAAAATTTTTCTCATTAAAACTGAAAAATCTAATTTAGCATTTTAAATGATTATTGAATTTGATAAATTTTCGAACCATGTGAACCACTCGTTCCTGGTGATCCAGGTATTCCTCTCTTACCACGTTTACCTTTTCTTCCGGCCTGAAATATATTTGGTATAATCTTAAGGAAATATAAAACGAAATGGATGAAACTTAAAATTGTAATAAAGTTTCGAATAATAACTTACCTCTCCCCTTTCTCCCGGTGGTCCAGGAACAGTCCGCCCACGATCACCTTTTGGTCCTTTCATACCAGGTTGTCCAGGTGGTCCATTAGGTCCCGGAGGACCAGCCGGTCCTTCTATTTTAAGTAGTTTCCCATCCTGAGTAGCACGGAAAATATCACTGATGTTAAATATAATCAATTCATAATTCTTTCCACATAATTAAGTATAATGAAATTGATTGGTAAATTTATTAAATATTTCATTTACTTCTCCTTTGCTACCCTTAGGTCCATGTTGACCTGCCCGACCTTTTGACCCAGGTTGTCCAATCATTCCACGCATTCCTTTTTTCCCTGAAAATTATTTTTTACTTTTTTCTTGGAAATTTTTTGCAAAATGTTGTGTAAATTGTTGAAGGCTCATCGATCTATTCGAATTCCAATTCTAATTTTAACTTACCATCGTGACCTGGATGTCCTACTTCGCCACGTGGTCCTGGCGGTCCTTTATTACCAGGTTGTCCTGGTGGTCCCGGTGGACCAGGCATACAAATTACACACGGTTCCTTTTTCAAACCATCGTACGGCATTATATTACCATCTTTTCCAGAATTTCCATGCTGGTAATGAAAAAAGTTAAAATTGCAACAAAAAACAAAGAAATATTTTCACGAATATTTTCATGAATATTTTAAAATATTTTTACGTATTATAACACGTATAACTTTCCTTTGAAAAACGAAGAACCTTTGAGAAAAATCTTTTTTCGAAATTTATTTTTATATATTTTTTTAATAAACAAACTTCCCAAAAAAATTTTCTTCTTTTCGAAATTTATTTTTAGGAAAAAAACCAACAATATAAGATATAGCAATTCGTTAATTTCAAAAACTGTAATAATTACCCTTCCAGGTTGCCCATCAATACCATCTTTACCATCATTTCCCGGTGGTCCTGGTAGTCCAGGTGGTCCATGTTGACACATGCAAGGCATCATTCGTACCACTATACCGCTGTGCGGTTCTGGTGTTGCTGGCGGTTCATATACCGGCTATGATTTGTAATTACAATTAAATTCATCATTTACTCTTTTTTTTTGTAAAAAGATTTCAAAATTCAAATCAATATCATGAATAATTTCTTTTTGAAAATTAAAATAAAACCGCTGCTGGTGGTGCACCATAAGCACCATTTCCACCTGCATCACCAATGCCATCATCACGCCATTGTCCAAATAACCAACCACGTTTCAAACGTTTTCCAATTTGACGTCGATTCTGTATAGCATACATTTGAGACCACATATCTCGAGAACTCATCTGAAAGAAAGGTATGAAAGGAAAACAACAACGAATGAATGTATTATTATAAATTAAAAATTTTTTTTTTTTGAAATTAATTCTACGAATGAAAACGAATTAATTTATAGAAAATCTATTCTTAAAAAAAAACAATAAATGATTGTATTATCGAATTAATATAATATAAAATTAAAATTTGATTTTTGAAATTAATTAATTTTATAAAATATTTAATTTACAAAAAATCTATTCTCGAATGGAAAAAAAACAATAAATGATTGCATTACTCAATGAATAGAATATAAAATTAATAATTTAATTTTTTGAAATTAATAAATTTCATCAGTAAAAATATCTTACTTTACAAAAATCAGTCCCATCTAATATTTTTGAGTGTAAATGATGTGCATAACTGTATAGAAGTGGTACTGTTAAAATTGCCAATGAAACGGAAAATATTGATATTGTTACTGCAGTAATTGCTACATATCGAAGTTGCCTTAAAATAAACTTTAAAAAATTATTTCAAAAAAATTTAATTAAATTTATATTTTTTAATTTCTTACAAAATGTAACACTTTGATAGTTTCTAGAAATTAATTATATACTTATAAAAAAGATACAGGCATAATATTTTGATAGATTAAATTATAAAAATTAATTATATACCTAAAAAAGAAGAAAGTACCTGTGTACTTCGAATTCTTCTGTCTTCGTAACCAAATTCATAAGTGCAAACTTAACCACTCATAAGGTCAATTAACAATAACAACAAATCTTTTAAATGGAATGCAATTTAAGAAGATTTTAAAACGACAATTAAATGTATTTGTTATAAAATGGGAGCAGATATGATATATGTAAAATTATCGGATACTGTTGTGTGATAAAATTAGTTATAACATATGGACAAATGTAGAAATATATAAATTGAAAGGTTTATAATGATCTTATCAGTATGTGACCTAAATTTTTCCTTGATATTTTAAAAATTTATAACAGATATGAAAATTGTTAAATGATTAAAGAATTGGACCTAAAACGTGGAAAAGGACCTATAATATATTGCAGTGAAAATATTGAAATTATGAAAATTATCCTAAAATTAAAATAAGAAAGAGAAAAAGAGAAAAAAAGGAAAAGAAAAAGAGAACCATTATCATACTATTTTCATATGAATTCAAATTTCCAAAATTTCTTCAAATTTTTTTTTCTTTTTTTATTTTATCATAAAAATTGAATGATTTCCTTTTTCTCTTACTATTAGTTATTCTTCTTATCATAAATTAATTATTGAATTGATAAATCTTTCATCTTCCAATCATATTTCTCGGAAATTAGCAGCTATTAAGCAGTTTTAAAGGAATTATAAAAAATTTCTTCATCGATGATAAATTTCGATATATTTTGATTATTTTGCTTTTTGGATATTTATAAAATTTTGAGTATATTCAACTTATCATCCCTTTGATAATATGAACAAAATGGAAGAATTGAAGGCACAACATTATCGAAATGAAACGAATACGGTATGTCAGTTTACTATTTCTAACAATAATAACGATAACAATAACAAGAACAACAGTAGTAACGATGATATCAATAGTAATAACAACAGTAACAACAATGTAAAATAACAACGCAATACAATAATAATAACAATAACTATAGTGGTAACAACGACAACAACTGCAATAACAATAACGACAAAATAACGGTAACAATAAAACAGCAATAGCAATAATAATACTAAAACTAACACCGGCAAATAACAACAACAGTAACAATAATACGATAATAAAAATCATAGTGACAACAATGGCAATAACGGTGAAAATGACAAATAACAACAACAGAAACAATAGCAATAAAATAACAAAGCAATGAAATTAGCAATGACAGCAATAATAACAACGAGAAAACACCAACCAATAATAAAGACAGAAGAAAAACAACCAGTAACAACGACAGTAACGACAACAATAGCAATAACATTAACGATAACAGCGACAACAATAATAATCTCTTCCTGATTGCTGTGACAGATCAGTACGCTTCCTTTTTTCTCATCTTTGACGTGGATGCGATCAATGCCTTTTCCTGTTTTCAACTTCATTTGCATGATATGATACTTCTGTTCAGAATTTAAAATTAATTGACGCAAGAAATAGTTATAGTCACTTTTACACTTACGTGCGGTACGTGAGAAATGATCGTAAGCGTATTTTCATCCTTGAAATTGTTTAAGTTTGCATTAAATTTGTCTGATAATTGATGTTTAAGAATTCATTCAGGTTACTTGAAGCTTTTAGAAATATATAAATGTTTTACATATGTCGTGATAATTTTCATGTTATGATTAATAATTAAGCTGATAACTTATACTTGTTAACAGATTCATTTAATTGTACTGCTTGGAATTAATTTGATTTTAGTAAGTATCAGTCAGAATTTACCACACTATTTTACTTTTACTTTTCACTTTTATTTTTTATTATTACTCTAAATTAAGAGAATATACATCCATCCATAGCATTGTCTTTTTTCTTGAAAAAAACATTATATATCACTGATAACAAACAGTGATAGTGTATCACATTTAATTCTGACATCTCCGAATTATTTAATTCCATTAAATTTTTTAAACAATTAATTCGGGTCAGTAGTGTGAAAAAGATGTAAGGATAAATGAGGGTAATTGAGAATGGTGTCACGCAATTCAGGGTCAATTGGATTATGCAGATGATCATCATCAATCAATCACTACAGGGATCATGGACCTCCTCAATAGATCCCAATTCATGTTTTTTAGAGTAAAGATAATACCATCATCGGATAGCTCGTATTATCAAGTGTGTTATCATTCCATGGTTATCATCCAGGTAACTCACATTACGAATTTGGAATACATATTATCATCTAAGTGTTTATTATATTGACAGGTAGTATGGAAAGTGTTATCATTTAGGTACCCTCATAATTATCATCTAGGTAGCATCATGATTATCACTCGGATAGCTTGCGGTGTGAAATGTATATTTTTCAGATACCATGTAGTGTGGAATTATTATCAATATGGAATTACTGTTATTACCATAAACATCATTCAGGTAGCTTGTAAAGCTTGTAGTATAAAATGTAATCAATCATTCAGGTAATTTGTAATAATATATAATCATCTACGTAGCATGTAGTATAGAATGTATACCAATAATGATCCAGGTAGCTTCCAGTACGGAATGCACTGAGTTATCATCCAGTAGCTTCCAGTACGGAATGCACTGAGTTATCATCCAGTAGCTTCCAGTACGGAATGTATACTGGTGATTCAGGTGATGCATATGAGTAATGACCCAGGTGGCTTGTAACAAGGAATGTATCACCGGAGAAGTAATCGATAGGATCATAAAACGATTTGTTTGATGACTGACACATTTGGAGTGAGGAAAGAGAAGTGGAAGCGTCTTTTCTAGCTTCTTTTTTTTCTTGCACCATCTCAATCTATCATGCACTCTCTCTCCCCTTCATCAATTCATTCTAATTTTATGCATTCAAACAACGGTCGGCCGTATAGCGTCGAATTTACGACATCGACGAGAGATCCGATCAATCACGACCTCTTTCACTTACTTCACGCTTCTTCACGTTTCTTCATTTCCTCATCCTTATTTAAATTAATGAGTTCAATTGAATTATTTTTGTAATCCCTTAATCATTTCCTTTGTCGCTTTTGTTTTTCTTACATTGCAATTTATAATTATTGGTTTGGTATCGATTTAATAGTATACTTTGAACAACTGATTAGTATCAATCAGTATACATTGTGCAACTGATTAGTATGATTACAACTAGATAATCTAATTGATGTTGTATATTTGGAAAATCAAATGATGTAGTGATGATAAGATATCAGTTAGATTATTCAGTTATTATCACTTAGATCATTCACTTGCAATTATCATAAAATGTTAATTAGTTATTTAAATAATATGTAAATTGTAATTGATTTTCTAAAATTTCTTGAGAATTTTTTAAGTTTTATTTGATAAATTTATGAAATAATTGCAATAGCTTGGCTTAATGATTTACTGATAGTAATTTTCTTAATAATAAATTCAATAAATAATTTAGAAAGTACTAAATACGAAAGTTATTGTTGAAAAAATGCGATCACCACCCATCGATTTCAATACACTTTCAACGGAATTACATAAAATTGCCCAAGCTAAGTAAGTTATTCGTTTAATCGTTTTAAAAATATAAAGTCTGAAGGATTTCATTTTATTGATTGATCATTTTTTTCGTTTAATTTCGATGAGAAATAATAACAGATAACAGTGATAATGATTACAGTTATTGATTACAACTAGGTAATTATAAAACTGTATTGAATTGATTACTGTTATTGTAAATTACGATAACACTAAATGTAAGGGATTGTTTCTCACCATAATGACTAATCTAATAGTGATAATTTGATAAGATGACTTATCTAATTATGAACTTTCTTTATTACTTAGTAATTACTTGGTAAAAAACGATTAATTATCATAAGGATTATTAATTATTTTTGATCGAATCACTATTCTATAATCATTTCATTTCATGATCAAAATGTATGAAAGATAAAAAAAATTACTCTGAATCATTTTGTAAAGATATTTGTTAATGTTCAGATAAAGTCGAATCATGAACAATTGTTACAATAATGTTATGATCATACAGATAGTAATCAGCGCAAAAAGTGATAAATTGATACATGTTATTGATCATTTTAGTGATAATATTTGTAATGGCTATAATCATTTTTTAGGACGAAATTGGAAGATTTCACGATAAAGCGTAATGAGCTATTAGCTGAATTAGCCGATTTTCAGCAATCAAAAAAATTCATCGAAGAAACACAAAAAACAATCAGCGATTTGAATGAAGAAAAGGATGCTCACAGTGAAATTATCCAACAAATTAATATGGTCAATTTTATTTTAATTAATATATGCATATATTTCGTTGTTAATTGACATACGAATAGAGTTACAGGTGAAAGTTAGTGTTGTAATTTCATATAGCTGTTATGCATAATTTTACACTCATTACATCCGATAAATTATTGTTGATGAAATAATCGAGCTACGTAGAAGATATTTCATTTAAAACTTTATTATTTTTGATTTCAGTATCAGGGAAGAAAGGAAAATATTGAAATTTCGAAATATGATACAATTTTAGAAATTACTGTTTAGGATAAGCAAGAATTGGAAAAAATTATGAATTCAGCTAAACAAGAAAAGCGTCAGATGGAAGAAAGTATTAGTCAGAAGTATGAGGAGATATTTCGTCTGCTAGAACAAACCAACGAACTATCGCGGGAAAGCGGTATTGGTGAAGAAGATCTCATTTCACCATCGATTATACCACCGAATAAAATTGCTCCGTTAGCTTTATAAAATTAATATGTTACCTAATTAATACTTTACCAAAATAAAATACTTTCAATCATTTACTTTCTTTTAAAAAAGATCTTTTGAGTTTGCAAAAAAAGTTGACTTAAAAAAAACATATAAAAATTTGGAATAATTAAAATATTGCTTTTTACCTGTAATAGTTTTTACTTATTTGAAGTGTGAATTGTTATTGTTAACAGAAATCGGAATTTATTTCTGAGAAATGCTTGAATTATTTTTAATGTTTATGGAATATAAACTTTTCAGGAATATTTCAGCCGTTGGATCTTTAGCTGCTGGCGCTGTTGGTGCTGCAAGCGCAAGTGTGCCACCGCTGTTACGTCATTTTAAGGTTAATTCAGTACCAGCTGTTGTACAGCGTGCTATGTTCAATTTCGATTCCATTTTACTCCAAGCAACAGCGCCAACAATGCCAAGACCGCCAACTATGTCACATCCTTTCCCGACCAGTTCATCACTTACTAAAGTTGATCATCAATCACCGCCTATGAAAGTTTGTTTTCACTCATTTAGTTAAAAATTAGATTTAAAAAAAGAGGAGGAAAAAATTCACCTGGAAAAATTCCATTATTCAAGTAATCACATATTTACATTTAATTTATTCTAAAAGATAACTTTTTTACCAATTAAATTACTAATAATAATTTTTAGGTATTAGTAACACCTAGTTATTAATTTTCTCCTATTTTAAATTGTTGATGTGTAATAAGAAATAAGAATAATTTTTAGTAATACTTAATACAATTGCTAGAGTAATACTATTCTTACTACTTACACTTATTGCTAGAGTAACTTTTCTTTTCTTATTACTTGTTGAAGTAAAATTTACATACTACTTACTGCTAAAGTACTACTTCATTTGCTACCTCTGAACATAAGTAATGCTTCAATTTCTATTTATTTCTAAATTAATTACCGCGTACAGCCAAAGTAATGCTTTATTTACTATCTACTGCTAAATTAATATTATGAAATCCCTTTTTGCAGACATGTCAATCATGTTTCCAGCAAATTCATCGTAATGCTCCGATATGTCCAATGTGTAAAAGTAAAAGTCGATCGAAGAATCCGAAAAAGCCAAAAAGAAAAGTGACAGAATAAAATTTATTTCAATTTTATTTTTAATTTATGTGTAAAATAAAAGCTTTTCAAAATGATTTTATCGTTTGATAATGCAAATATCTATACACATATCCATTAGCTTTTACGTTTTTTTTCGTTTTTTTTTTCTTTTTCAGTAAAATATTTTGCAAAAAAAAAAACTAAAAAATCTTCGTAAAACATTTTGTGCAGAATAAAAGTTTTAAAATTATTCCTACCCATTACACAATCCTAGAAATACATATTGATTCATATTCAAATATTAAGTATTTTAGTCCTTCAAGTTTTAATAACTGCAAAACTATTTAATTTTCAACTTTTTTCTTTTTAAATTTGAATACTTCAAAAAAAGAATAAAAACTTTCAGGTTTTAAACTCAATATTTGAATATAAATAAATTTAGAAAATTCAATATTTTATTATAAATATATGCAATTTTAGGTTTAACATAATATCAAAGAATAAAGTAAATTTCACGTAAATATGTTCTAATTACTAATAGCTATTAAACTTTTTAAATCATCATTATTTGTCAATAACACAAATTCACTAGTGTTGATGAGAAAAAAATTATCCACAAAAATCATATGATAATTATAGTATTGGTGGAATTATTCATTTAATTATAACTATAGTTTAAATTATAACTATATTCGATTACTTTAGTTGTAATTTAATTTTAATTATACGTTACCTGTAAAGGTAAATGCTAAATGAAAGAATGTAATTAAAACATTTCTTTCACTTGTATTATTTGCGTTTTTTCTAACACTTTGATATTTCCACTCTCAAACAACAATTTCTTCATTCATCAAAACGGTTTCTTCTCCAAATAAACGATTCTAACTGATTGGCATTCCTATTATTATTCAAAAATGGCTGATTGTGATGTTCCATCGGGTGGTTTTTATCACTAACGATATCATCATCTGCATCAAATGCAGCCCGTCAACCAGCAACCAACCAACCAACCAACCGATAAACCAAATAAACCAACCAATCAACCAAACCATCCAACATTTATCACTCCATTCATCCATCCATCCACCGTCCAATTTTGATATATCACAAAATAGCATTCCCTACGGTGCTATCTCTCTGTGCATGTCCGTGTGTGTACGTGCGTGCGTGTGTGTGTGTATGTGTGTTTGTGTATGTGTGTGTGTGTGTGTGTGTGTGTGTGTGTGTGTGTGTGTATGTGTGTGTGTGTGTGTATCATAACTGTCAATAACGCAGAATGTTAATTCCTTTCTCATTTTAATTCCATCATATCATGTCATTTATCTTCATTTAAATTTAAATTTTAAATGATAAAATTTGAGAAGTGATAACCAATTATTGAAATCTTTAATTAATGTGTAATTAATTATTATTATCATCAATTCTATATAATTTAAACTAACATTGTTATGTGATATGGAAGAATGATTTTATCATATTTTTCATGAAGGAATATGGACGAAGAATTTATTTTTCTTTTTAAATTTTAAATTATAGAATTTAATATCAGAAATGCTTTAAAGGTTATACAATTAATCATTATCATAAATTGTTTATATTTGAAATTAATATGATATGGAAGAAACATATGTGAATAATTTATGATAATTAATTAAAAAACACACAAAAAATTAATTAAGTAAATTAGCATATATAGTAATAATTTCATTTTTCATTTTTATTACAGCTTTTTAAGTTGAAATTTAATGATTTCAAAAAATTCCCTTTTTCTTGCTTATAATTTTAATGATAACAAAATATCTTTAGCGCGGAACGTGTACTTAAACGTGAAATATTCCGTGGAATTATTCCTACTTCTATAATTAATGAATTTAACGATTTTAAACAAAGAATTATGCAAATTATCGACAGCAAAGTAATTTTTTTTATTTTTCTACTTGTGAATTACTTACTGTTTTAAGGAGATAGAGAGAGAGAGAGAGAGAGAGAAGGAGGGAGAAAGATAGAGAAAAAGGAGTATAGATTTATATTTAGAATGTTCATTAAATTTTCTCTTTAAAAATGGATTATTGCTTTTCGATTATTCACAAGAAAAAAAATAATTCGAAATACAATATTTTTGTAAGATTAGGTAATCTTTATGAAAAAAAAGAGAAATAAATTGATAATTATTAAAATATAATTTTGAAAGTAGTTAGCATGAATAAGTGAATAGTCAAATCAAATAAGTAATCAGTAATAATATCATCAAATAAGTATAATCAACAGTAATCAATAAATTAATTAAATTTATAAAAAACGATTAATTATTATTATAATAAGGTTTCCAGTCAAAAAGTAAATGAATTTACCGGAAAGTTACATGACTTACGCGTTGCCCTCAATGAATTCCGAGCAATTTGCATATTTATTACTCAGTGTGAAAAATTATGTGGTGAATTGGAAGGTGAACGTCGATCACATGCTGATGAATTACGACAAATTAATCAGGTATATCAATTTTAATTTTAATTTTAAATTAAATTTCATATTTTCCCTTCCATATAAATGATAAATGATGATACAAAAAAACATGGTAAGCTTATTTTCTCTTTCAAAAGTAAATTTCTTTTCGTATTTTCAATGTAAAATGAAATTCGTTGCTGAAATAGAATAAAATTTTAATTTGAAATATAACAAAATATTAAATTTATATAAATAAATTCAAATTTTTAAGATTTCTCATAATTAATATTAAAGATATTAAAAAATTTTCTTTTACTTCCAATTTTCTCAAGAATATTTCCAAAAATTTATTATTAAAACAAACTCTCAGATTTGTTACTCATTTATGATTACTGAATTTCATCAGACTAATTCATTTAATTTTACAATTTATTTCAAAAAGAAAATTTTTAAATCAATTTTACGAAATGCTACTATTCTTTTTAGGATATAAATCATTTGGAAGATACTTTTAAAAGTTTAAAAAATGGAAATGATACTAAAAAAGAAAGTATTACGCAGAAATATCGTGAAATTGAGCGTGATTTAAATCGTACGAATGAAATTTTATGCGAAAGCGGTATTCCAGAAGCGGATTTGCTAACAAGTGAAATACTTTTCCCGTCGCAATTTGATGAGTAAGGGATATATAAATTTTTTTATGTGAATATATAATTGATGAAGAAAAAGTTCTGTTTTTTTGAAGAATTTAAAATTCTTATATTCATTAAGAAGTAAGTTACTGTAAAAATTATTAGTGATTTTTTTCTTCAATAAATTTATCTTCTTTTTTCAGAGTAATCGATAATAATCC
Source organism: Cruorifilaria tuberocauda (assembly GCA_013365365.1). NCBI lineage: Eukaryota > Metazoa > Nematoda > Chromadorea > Rhabditida > Onchocercidae > Cruorifilaria > Cruorifilaria tuberocauda. Next base: position 14,219 of record JABVXU010000449.1, read on the forward strand.
AAGAAATCATTTAGCTTTAACAACACCGCTGGTATTAAATCAATTATCACATCTTTCATTCCTAGAAATGCTAAATCGACATCGGAATCATCTTCTGGAAACTTCTGATCGAATTTTATGTACGCCTGGTGGCGTATCAGCCACAGCTAATGCTTCTATAACGAATATTATGTCGGCCATAAGTGAACCAGCAAAAATGAAAGTAAGTGATTCGATTTCCAGTTTAGCTGCTTTCAGCAAAGTGAGTAATTCTTGTTTTCAGTTAAAATGGTTTTGAAAAACTAAGTAATTCTTATTTGAACCTAAAATGCTTTTAGGAAGATAATTTAATTAAAGTTGTAAATGCCTTCAGGAAGTTTACATTTCCTCTTTTTAAATCCAGGCAATTTTAAATAACTTTAAGATGATAAAGTATCTAAATTCTTAAATTTGAGCAAAAATTTGAAATTATATTAATAGGATTGAAGTGCTCAACCTGATCTAATCATACATAGTAAAAAACGGCAAAAGATAATCGATCACTTATTCTGATAATCAGAATTCCAGTAATTAATCATTGCAAAATGACATATTTATCAATTATAAAGTAAAATTAAATTAAGTTGAATTAAATTTGCTTTGTTATTGTTCAAGTTAAATTTCTTAGAATAATTTCACTATTATCTAAATAACTAAAATTAAATTCGGCATTATTTATTCCATAACTTTTAAAGAAATTATCATATCATTGAATTACCATATTATTTGAAGAAAATCGCTTTCAAAAATATTTAATATTTCACTTAATATCATTTTTACAAAAATGTTTAAATTTTCAGTAAATTAATCATTTAATTAGGCATTTCCTCTTGCAAAAATTATACGCTTTCCATATCAGTTCATATGAAAATTCAATTTTAGGCCATTTCCTTTTCCCTTTTTTGTTCGAAAATGAATGAATGAATAATTTGCAGAAATGTCAATCCTGTGAACAACTTATCCATCGAAATGCTCCTATATGTCCACGCTGTAAGGCGAAAAGTCGATCGAAATATTCAAAAAGATCGAGAAAATTGGAGTGATAAGTTTAAAATATTGCTGATTTGTTTACTTTACCGTATTTAAATTTCAAAATGTACCGGTTTTTCGACAGTATTTATCTTATTCTAAGATGAATGTAAGTCCTCAATGCGTTAAATGGCAAGAAACCAGATCCCATTCGATGAAAGTATATCACGAAGTTAAAAATGGTAGTATAAATGGCATTTTAGTTGATAAAAGGTTTTCAGAATATAATTAACTCATAACTCATAATTAACGACAATTTATAATTAATTGATTAATTGTACAGTGGAAGAAGATAATCTCTGAGATGGTTTACTGGATATGAAAGCTAGTTATAATCTTGAATTATTGCCGCTTTCGATATATACATTTTATATTTGAGATAAATGATAAAGTGATCAAGTAACCTTTGACACGACAATATATAAATAGTATTGCATGAATATTAATGCTTAATTTTATGATAAAATGTTAAAATGTGATCTCCAAATATCTATAATATCTTCAAAATTAATCTGATTTTGTTTGCCACATTCAACTGATCAAACATGCGATTTACTGATTTTTTCTAATACTTCAATTCAAAAAAAAGAAATTTTTGTTTTAAATCTCAGTCTCCATTGATTGTTTCTTAATCGATTTCTGATTACTTTTATGTGTGGTAAAACAGTTTATCATTTGAACGATTATTGATAAAAATAAATTACATAAATTTATAATTACATCAAATTTATTGCAGTAATAATAAAGTTTTCCAGAATCAAAAATCAAATTAACACCTCAAAAGCTTGCAAGCTATCATTTATTACTGTTGCTGCTCTTTGTTGATGTTTGACTTCGACTTGGCATAACCGACTAATAATTTAAGTGTAGAGATATGATTGTTTGTTACTTAGAAGAAGTAAAATAGTAGTAGTAAAAACACGTTTACCGTAACCGAAACTATTAATATCATATTACTATAAGTGATGCTATTAATGTACAGTTTGAAGCTAATATCAGATATAACTCCATATAAATGTCTCCTCACTATTATACGTTTATAAAAACGAATTTGATATTAATCTTTAATATGAATATCTATTCCGTGATGCTGTAACCCTCAAAATTAAAACTTACAGTATCTATTCTACGATACTGTATTCTACAATACCCTTGACATTAAAACTTATAAATGAATATTTTACTATTCCGACCTAAATATATATATATATATCTTCAGTGATCCTATTGAAAGATATCATGATACCTTAACAAAAGCAACAAGATACGAGTATGCTGAGGAGAGATAATCATAACTTGGTGATCGAGCGGTTGTTGCATCGGAAGTTCGTGCACAACATATCGAAGCACTCTAAAAGCAAAAAGGTGCAGTAAAGCTGTGCATTCAGAAAATGAATTTTACAGCTGTGGTATTAAATTTAGAAATAAATCTCAAGAATGAATTACAGACATGAATTTCCCTGCAGTAAGTGCAGATTGGTATGTCTAATTTCATTAAAGAATTTTATTTTCAAGATTTGAAATTTTAACAAAAATCTTCCTCGAAAACATACCCTACTTTCCATGGATTGTAATGATTGATCACTTGCTGATAAATAATCATTCAAATCTTCTGTCTGAAACATTTCCTATTATTCCAAATTTCAAATTGCAAAAAAAAGAATAGAGGAATTGAATTCATTGGTTTCTATCATTCTCATTATAAGTATACCTTCCTGGCTTCTTTGCTACAAATAAGTTTATGTGGAAAAAATAATAAATTCAAATTATTAATACCAAATATCAATTATTAAATATTAAATGCCAAAATTTTTGTTATTTGAATTTGCTAACAGTTTGCATTACTAACATTCTTGATAAAACATGAAATGATAGTTATGCAAACTTTCGTACTACATGATCATGTATTAAAATAACATACTCGTAAAAGGTCATCAAAACGCCAACGTTTTCTTGCGATCGGAAATGGTATTATTGCTTCTTGTTGAAGACGAGCAGCTTGCATGTGTAGATCATGATAGATTGGTGCTAATTCGATGTGCAACCTGGGATATAAATCGCGTCGTGATAATTTCATTATCACCTCGATATCATCCCGAGGACTGGCGAAGAAATTCTCCACCACTTCATTTATACACTGTAATTAATAATTGAATCGAAAGGAAATAATAATGAATGAATTAGATATAAATTATGCGACAACAATTTAAGTAATTGGTATAACTGCCGGATGGTTAGGTATTGGTTAAATAAATTACGTTGTATTTTAATTTAGAGTTTTTGGTACTCATAATGCTACTACTCATAAGGATTACTGCTAGCAGTGAAAAGAAATAAATTTGAGTTCATATGTGGATGATACATTTTTAATGTACTACAGACTTTTATTGCGTATATACTTTAATTATTTTAATTACTTTTCAATTTTTGATTTCCTACCCTCTTTTCTACAAACTCTCACTGTTAACGATGAATTATTTGAAACGGAAGTGACTTTTCGTTCAAATTCGGAATTCTATCAAAATTTGATCATTGATCTTCTCAGCTTTCTTGAAACCCATTATGCGAAAATTTTTATAACAACTTTATGTAATTAATTTCAGATTCTATAGAAATTTTATTTTTCTATACCTTTTTGGTTAGGATAGTTTCGTATAGTCCCCATAATGGTGTAGCTGGAATTGCTTTTTGTTCCCTCAATGATTCTTCCGATTCGTTCATCCAACGATTTAATTCGCTATCACTGATAACTCGCATCTTTGCTATGCTTGAATCATTATCCAGTAACTGTCTCATCACCACTTTATGTAATTCATTATCGGTATTTTTTATCTGTAGATTAATTTTAATAGTTCGATTGCAAAGTAAGTTAATTTGTACTCTCAAAATTTACTCAAAAGTTGCAACTTTTTATGAAATTACTAGATTCAATTAAAATTTCACCAAAATTTTATGAAGAATTTCTCATGAATTTCTTATTTATACGTATATTATATAAATACGCTTTAATCCAATATAAGTAATATTCTGAACATTTTTGAGTGAATTCGAGAATTTCCGTTTTACTTATTAAAATTGGGAACAATGGGTATATGATTTCCTACGAACAAGCCTACATATTTGCTGTTATTCTTGGCTTTTTCCATTGATTCCTTATTCATTGATTGGATAGAATCGTATGAAACAGTTCCAGAACTTTGTGAATATGTTCCAATCACATCGGCGTCATAAACTTGCATATCGTTTATATTCGTTATCATTACATTACTTTTACTGACCTCCTTTTCTGGCTTTATCAATGATTTCTTCGTTGTTGCTATCATTTGTGGCATTTTCGTTGTTTCTTCTCTTTCTTCCTGCAAATATTTCTTCGATCAAAAAAAAATTTTTTTTGAAAAATAAAAATCATTATATCACCAAAAAAAAAACTTTTTTCTCTAAAAATATGAAAAAAAAATTTATTGAATTATTTAACTTTGTGAGTCTAAAATTTGCATAATTTTCAGTTATAAAATGAAGAGCTACTAGTGATCTGCCGTATACTTTAATCATATTTAATCCTAAAAACAAATAACTAGAAATTATTTTCGTTAAACTTATCAAAGTATGCAATTAGAATTTTTCTTTTCATGTTCAAAATAAAAATTTAAATTACTCCACTAACTGAATTTTTCAAACCTTGTAAGTGATAATTTTTCATAAAAAACAATTATTTAAAATAATTTCATTTACGATCAGATCAGATATTTTAGAATCAACAATTAAGTCTGAAAGTTTAATAAATAAATTGATTTCAAATGGACTGTTTTAAAAATTAAATTCAAATAGAAACAAGCATAGGCTTAAAAAAATCTTCCGAAAATACTGTTTTCTCGATATTCCATATTCAAGTATGATTTAGCTATGCTAATTCGAAAGAATCCATTCATCGATTAATTCCTATAACTGCAGGGAGAAAAAAAAGCATCTTACCGGAATATTACTCGATGGTTGATTTTCAAAACATTCCGGTGTAGCATATAATTCCGTCCGCATAGCAGAAGTTAAATTTGCCGTTGGCTTTTCCGGTATCAATACCGTGACAGCATTTTTCTTCTTTCTTGACTTTGACATTTAAATTAGCTTCGTATTCTTCTCCTAAACAGAACGAAGAAATAATAAAAGAGAAACGAAAATAAAACCGGATACTTTAAGCATAAAATGCTTCCGGCCGATTAAAGAAATATTTGCAAATGTATTTACCTTCAACAAAAAATACGAAAGAATGAAATAATGAAAATAGGCAATCTCACACTTTTATATCTTCTTATTTTATTGACTGAATAATAGATATTTGCATAATTTAATCATTTTAAACAAAATTACTTTTTGCCTTCAATTTTACAAATATTTTGTCAATCAATCTGATATACTTTAAAAACGATAAGTTATTTGTGTATGTGTTTGTGTTTGTAATAAATTTTGATAATAAATGTTAAAATATGAATTAAAGATTTTTCGTCAATTCATTTAATCGATAAAAGCTATGAAATTCATTTTATCGCAATCATGCCATTTTTATAAATAAAAAATCATTATTTTCGGAAAAGTTTTTTGAAATTTATAATATTTATTAAAGAAAACGAAAAATAAAATATTCCAATTGATTAAGATATAAATTGATTGAAATAAAAAAAAGATGAATTCAATTGATAAATAACTTACCTATCATCTTTACTCTTATCATCTTCCTATCGTATACGATACCATCAACAATTCTTGAACAGACAATCATTAATAAACGAATACCAACTATTTCAACAGTATGATAATAAATTACGGTAAGATAAGGAAGAAAGAAAAAGGAAGCAAGAGAAAGATAGAAAGAGGAAGAGAGGGAGAGATCTGAGAATATAAACAGCTAATTTTTTTTCCATTTTTCTCTTACTTATTTTAAAAGTCTCTTTTTACCTCTCCTTCTCTCTTTCCCTTTCTCTCTTCATTTCTCTCCTATACACGTCAATAATATTTTCTTTCAATATCTCAAAATTTTTGACCTTATCTTTTATCATTAATATCATTGCTTTCTCTCTTCTTTCTCGTCCTCTTTCTTGATAAAATTGATAATTTATTATTTTCAAATTGAAACTTATCACTGATAACAATCAAAATTCTCCTCATATCAACATTATTGATCATTTTAATACTTTTTTATCATTTATTAACGCAAATAAATCATTTCCGTTTCTTTCTTTCTATTCTATTTTGATCTTTGATCGTTTGAAATTGTAAAATTGAAAATTCTTTTCAGAAAAAAAACTTTATTAAAGATGAACCGCATTTCTCCATGAATTTTTAGCATCATCGTATCGAATTACAAAATTCTCAGGTATTTTTATATTTAATCATTTGAAAAAATTCTGGTTATTTTCTAATTCAAGAAGAAATTTCAAACTATCATTACATTTCAATTTGCATGTTAATTAATTATATGATTTTATATTTAAATTTTACCTGTGTTTTATGCCACCAATTCATCATATTATCATTCAATTTTCATTTCAAAAAAAGAAAATTCAAAATAACAACACATTTCTTCGCCATTTCATTATTTCATTAAATAAAAAAACATAAAAGTGAAATAGTTGATAGGTTTACATTTTAATTATATACTATTGTTAATTAAAATCTTAATTACTGCCAATTAAAATCCTGATTATTAAAAATTGAAATTATTTTTGCTAAAAATTTTATTAAAAATTCTTCAATTCGATATAAATTTATTTTCAGAATTAATCCTTTAAAGAATACAAAATGCAATAAAAAACAAAGAAAAAGCATTTCCTTTAATTTAAAAAAAAAAAGAAAATAGAGCAATTTTTAAATGATATTTTCATCTTTCCTCTCTCTCTCTCTTAAAAATAAAACCAAATGAAATTCTTTCTTTCCTACTATCTTTTTTTGCTTTTAATGTGCTTATTATCTTTCCCGATAATAAGCTGAAATTGAAGTGAAAGATTGTGATGATAATGGATGGAGAGGATCGATGGACTGATGAAAAGGCTTGTCTGAATGAATGAAATTTTAGTTTGTATTGAATGGTGACAGGATGTGCCCCTGATACCCGCCCGACCCGATCCGGCACGTCTCGTCTCTTCTCGTCTCATCCTCTCCTCATCTCTTGATGAAGAAAATCCAATTTTTTTCCTTTTTCCTTTTTTCCCCACTTCTAAAATCTTTTCGTACCCAGTAGTAACACCATTCCGTATCAAGTTGTACCGCGTCGAGGATATATCATTATGATCTCGTATCAGGTTGTACCGCGGGGTCAATTTTTCCGAAATTTCTACAGTTACGTATGAGTATGCGTATTCATATGTTTTTTCTTCCTTTTATTATATTTCTTTTCCTTGAATTAGTAATGTTGAAGAAAAAAATGATAAAGAGAGATAATTTTGAAAAGGGATTTTTTTGGTTTACTGAAAATTAAACAATAATTATTCATTCACATCTTTTATTCGTTTCGTTATTCCGGTAAATTTAATTCCAAAATGATAATATTATAATTTAAATTCTATCATCTAAAAATAATCACATTTCCATATTCTCTGTAATAACTATTATAAAAATAAATATGGTATTTGGTGAATATGGTATGATGTGGTAATATAGTATTTTATTTCGTTGAACAAATTTTACTGAATGATAAGATACGATTGATTAATTGATTGAAAACAATTGAAAAAATATATCCACAAGTAATTTTTCAAAATTGAATCTTTACTACTCGTCCGAAAATTTTTTCTATGGAAGAAAAAAAAAGTTTGATGAAAAGCGATATCAATTATCTGTCTGTTAAAATTGAATTTAGGATACTTTTATTCGATTTTTAAAATAGACAGATTTTTTTCATTTTGAATTATAAATTTATAATCACAAATACCAAATCAAATAAGTTAATATTTCTAGCAGAAATGCTAATATTCCTTCGAAGGATTTCAGCAAATTCTAATATTTCCATATATTCCTAATGAAAAGTAAAACAATAACAATTAAAAATATGAAAACGAAATTTTATCAGTTAAAAAAAAACAAACAAACTATAAAATTGATGTGATTCCTAAGTTCGAATATTTCAACATTTTCTGATCGATATTTATCAGAGAATCCAATCTTATCTTTCTTCTTTTGATATCAACGAATGCATGATGAAAAGCCATCCTCTAAAAAGCAATAAAGTGTTAAATCATTGGATTGTTGGCAATAATCAACAACATATTTAATATATTTTTATCATAATTCTTAGTATTATCAAGTCTTAATCCAAATACAATAATTACAGTCCTTCGAAAAGAACTGTCGAAAATCTTGAGAAATCAAAAATTCTTAGTTTTTGATTTATAATATTTCTCACATAATTAAAATAAATAATTAAACTAACAAATCTTATTGAAATTTGTGAAATTTATTATATGAATTATTATGATTCTTATTTTTATGATATGATTTCCAATCTTATGATTCTATCAAATTTCAAATTGCTTTCGGAACTTTCATGACAAGAAAGTATCATTTTAAACAATGAAAATATTATGCAAAATTCATATTGATGCTAAAAAACTGACAAATTTGCACTTTATTGCGATTTAAAATGAAAACTATCGGAAAATTCTTTTTTTTAAAGGTGAGAAAAAAAAAGATAATAAATTTTTCATGCCCGGAAAAAAAAGGAAATAGCTGCCCAATTGTTTATCATCAATGAAAAATTGCAAATAATTTTTTTGTTTCAAAAGAAAAAACGAAAACGACAAAAAGAAAAAAAACTAAACTTACTTTTTAACCAAATCTTTGTCTTTTTAAAAATTCATTTCTCATTTCTACTCTTTACTTATATACTACAAGTTTACAAAATATTTTGATTCTTTTCATCTATGAATTGAAATAGTAACAATATGCAATCATTGAATTTTCATAATAACTGACTGATGTCGTCCAGTTTAGAAAAAAAAGATTTAACGATGTGCAGGAAAAAGTTTAAGCGGAAAAACCTTTATAAACTTGTGAAAGGCTAATTTGCCTGGGCGAAGAGTGAAAAAAAAACAGAGAGAAACAAAAAGTTTAAAAGCTTGAAATATTAACTGTAATAACAAATATTATAATATTGTAAAAATTTTTACAGTAATGATTCTTTATGCAATTATAAATACTAAAATTTACATTTTTATCGTTTACTACACTTGAATTTTCAACTTTTCTTCCTCTCTTTCTTTCTCTCTTCCATTTAATTTCATACATTTTAATCAAAATTCTCTCAAAAATTTTCAATTCTTTTGTTCATTTTAATTTTCTATATTATATTTATATTTGTATTTGATTTTTCAATTTTATTTTTCGATATTTTCACTCTCAAATTTCCACCTTTTTTATATATTACATATTTAATGAATACATGCCAAAGTCGCTAATTTAATTATATCAGTAATAAAAAAAATCTAATCAATAACAGTTTAATTTAAACTTTGAAATTTTGTTAGTTTAATTTAATTACAAAGAAAAATTACACACAACAATAATACATGAATATTAAAATTTTTACTTTAAAAAAAAGCAAAGATTTAATTTGAATTATGTATTATAAAAGTACATAGTTCAATATAAATACAATGATGACAAAAGATTAAAAATGAAAAACATTAAAAAAACAGACGAAGAGAAAGGAGAGAGAGAGAAAGAGAGAGAGAGAGAGAGAAGTTAAGAATGATGATAATACATTATGTTTGATTTACTCTATTCATATTCCTCTCTCCTCCTCACTCGCCAACATATAAAATATTTCAAAAAAAAATTGGTGCCATGTTGTTCCAATAGCTTTTCCTCTCTTGTCTTATCTCGTCTAGACTAACTTAGACTAGACTAGACTAGACTAGACTAGTCTCAATCTTTATTACTATCACTATCATTACCACATACCACAACTATTACAACTATCACACTATCACCACTATAATATTCAATTAATCATATCATTCATTATTATTTATAGATTTATGCCTTATAATAATTTATTACATGAAATTCTCATTTTGATTCAACCATATTACTACACTATTTAGTAAATCTTTTAGCTCATTCATTTTAAATACTCTTAGATAATATTATAGTGATAATTTATTACAATTATAAAACTATCATCAACATTTATATTACAATGATAATTTATTATGATTATAAAACTACGATTTACATATATATTACAGATAAAAATCATCATTTCCATTTTGTATATAAAATAAAGAAAACAAACAGAAGCATAGGGAATGTTTTTCATTTTAATAAATTTCAGGTTAGAATTTCCGTTTAAAATGTTTTTAGATATTTTAAATGTAAAAACCGAAACGGTAAAACGATAGATAAGATCCCTCTCAGATTCAAATTGATCTTTCTATCGAAGAACAGAAAGTTAGAGAGGAAAAAAAAACGTATGAAAAAGAAAAAAAGAAAAAGATATCACTGTGGTACTCGGTCCCCTCTTCTCTCTCTACCCTCTTCCTTCTCTGACCCAATTTGTCCACCTCCCCCTTATGTCGTTTCATCACTCTCTCTTTCATCAGTATCATCCTATTCGCTGTTGTCGCCGCCTTCCCTCGTCATTATCAACATCGTCATTATCATCAATAGTTTTACCGGGGTTACTGTAATCCATCCATCGATTCAAAATTTTGCTAATTTCATCAGAAACAATTTATTTATTGTTTGTTATTGCTCTCTTGTTAATGAAACATTATCAAATGTCAACAACTATTTTACAAGAAAAGCATGAAACGTGAAATACATTCAGTAATAAGCGTAAAAACAGTATATTCTACAAAGAAGTAATTTCCAATTCATTAAATTTAATGGGAAACCTTTTTTGTTCATTGCAACTAATTAACTTACTTGTCTTTCATATTAGATATCATCATATTATATCACTTTTCAATACAATACAATAATGATATAATAAATGTGAATGGGGAAGGTAAAATCATTGTATCAAATTTCTTTTATAATTGAACGAAGAAAAAAGAGAGTAAAACGGAATAAAATTTTTGCAACAGCAAAAATTTTATATTTTCCTAATGGAGAAAATGCAGCAATCAAAAAAAACATTCAATTACTTCTCTTTTTCTTTTCTCCTTTTTCTTTCATGACTATTTTCATTTCATTTTAATAAATTTATTATTATCAATGTTAAGTAAAGAAAATGAATTTATAAAATTTTTGCAATTCGAAAAGCTAAACATTTTCATTTATTACAATTGACAAAAACAAAATAGCAAAATAAAGAAAAACAAATAACAAATACAAATAATTTCTTTTCTTTTTCTTTAATACAAAAACAATAAAACATACAATTTAATTAATTATATATTTATATTTAATATTTCATTTAAATTCATTTACATATATGGATATATATGAGTGTAGCGATGGGTGTGTGTGCGTGTATATATGTTTATGTGCACTATTAAAGGGACATTTTTCCATTCCTTTTCTTTTCTCTTTTTTTTGAAAATTTTCATTCTCGATTTTTTATATCCTTACACCGAGAACACATACACACACAGACCAACACACACACACACACACACACACACACACACACACATACACACATACACACACACATACACACATACACATACACATACACACATACACACACACGTACACACACGTACATACCAATTACAGAATCATAGTACGGATGAAAAGACGAGTTTTGAAAAAAAAGAGAAAGAGAAAGAAAAAGGAAAAAAAAGGGAAAAAAGAATGGACGATTGAAAGAGAACAAAAGAAAAGAAGACATCTAAGGAGAGAAAAATTCACCGAAGTGTTTGTTTCGTTTTTCACCGAGAAAAAAGAGGAGGAAAAAAAAATCTCGAAAAAGACAACTTCCTTCTTCCCTCTCTTTCTATTTCTCCCTCTCTCCCTTCCCTTCCTAATCATTCTTTAACAAAACTCAACTGACCTCCGAAGTAAATAAGTTTTCTTCCCTTCTTTCCTTCTTTCCCTTTTTTCTTTCTCTCCCCCTCCCTCTCTCTATCTCCTTCCCTTTCACTCTTGACGTAGACGACGATGAAGTTTTGTTTTGGATTGAAATTTCCTCCTGGCTCCAGTTGTTTGTTTCTGAATATTTGCTTTCGAAATTCAAAAAGGCTGAAAATGACGAACACGTTTTTAAAAATTTGTACTTCTTACTTTTACTTCCTACTTTTACTTTTATAAGAAGTGACGTTTGCAAATTTGCACTTTTGTTTAAAACTGTGAAAATTGTTTTCACACAGATACCATACACATGAAAAAAACAAAACACAGAATACTTGATAATTCTCTCTCCTTCTTCCTGTTCTCGCCACCACCAATTATCATGATAATAAACAATTTCATGACAACAAAAATCATACAAATTATTATTATCATTTTATTCTCGAATATTTAAATAAATTTCGATAAATGGAAAAAAAATTGAAATTTAATTAATCAATATTATACATCCATTGACAATTTATTTGATACAATTAATTCAAAAAAAACGTCCCGTTTTATGAGATCACATATCAATTAATTGTAATATGAAATTGAATACATCAAAATCAAATAAAACACTAAAAAACAGACAAACATAGTTGTAGGATAGTTTTATATAAGGTCAAGCATGCTATCAAAGCTATGAAAAGGTGAAATCAATTAATCAATAAATGAAAAATTCAAATTAATCTAATGATGATTTTTCTTTTTCTGCTACTCAATAAATGATGGAAAACTCTTGTAGTATCTTGAAGACTCAAAATATGTACTCAATCAGAAGAGAAGAATTTCATACTTCCTTTTTAGATTCCATTATTGGTTAGCTAATCCAATCTAAGTATAATACTTTAGTATCAAAAAAACTTAGAAAGCTTACTAACTTTCATACTTTTCCATAATGAAAAATCAAATTATAACATTTTGATGATATTTTTAAATGCACACAATGAATGAATTCCAATTTGTAAAATATTCAAAAATTTGAACAAAATTATCTAAATTTAATTTTTTCAATTAAATTTATGAATGTTGGCAAAATGTGTTTTATTTGATGAGAACAAAAAAGAAAAGGAGAGAAAGAAAGAAAGAAAGAAAAACAAAAGGACAAGCTCATAACTTGCAATATCGATTCTTAAAAATTGATTGAAATATTTTTAAAGGCTTTAACAGAAATGAATATTAAAAGCTTACATTATTACTCTTTCATAAAAACCACTGTTATTTCCTCCCTCTTCTCCCTCTCTTTCTTCCTCTCTCTCTCTCTCGCATCTTTTCATTCGTAAAAAGATCATTTGAAAACGAAACCAATTTTAAATGGATCCCGTGCAACCAATGGCCGACGACGGCTATTTTCGAGGACAAATGTTTGCTGCGATGAAACGGAATCGGGACGTTTCATAGAATCATTTATTGACTGTAATGATCGTTGTATTTTACCGGTAGTATTTTTCCCGATATTTCTCAGTATTACTGATGTACGACGTTTCACCTGTTGTTTATTCATAACTGTACCAGGTGGAACAGTTATTTCATCAATTGCCACATTAGAACGTGAAGTTGGCTTATCTAACGTATCCGCTAAACAAAATTTCGCAATTAATAGCTTTTCACCGAAGAGTTCGTCCAGATGAGGCTCTACCGTATCCGTACTTTCAACTTCCGCTTCTACATAATCGATTTCCTACAACAAAAAAAAAAGTCACAGATTGGAGGAAATTTGTCGAATGTCTTATCATAGAAATCATAAAAATGACAATTGACGATCCGGAAATGACTGTTATCATCCCATTTAATTTCGTATTTCCAAAATTTCAAGAAACTGTAATTAACATATAAAATCCCGAAATTCAAATTTCAAAAATTCATCTATCTCAAAGATTAATATCAATTTCACCAATTGATAATTTAGTAATAAAAATTGAACATAATTTCAAAAAGCTACTTTATTACAGCTTGATTACCTGAATTTCTTCATTCCCATTGAAACCCAAATGCCATATAAACGGTGCTTCAATATCTACAAATTTCATATCGAAATACAAAATATTATGAATAGCTATAATATAGAAAGAGTAAAAAAAAAAAATTTGCTACCTGTTCAGATGAAAATTGCAGTAGAATAAATATAGGATGAAAGAGAGCCTTGATGCTACACCTATCTTCATGGAGATAAAACTTGATGTGGTCGAAAGGACCTGGACCCTGAGGTACTCTTGCTGTGACGCCACGTACTGTCGCAGCAGAGGTCTCAGGGAGAAGGTCATTAAGCTTTCTTTGGATAGGGAATGAAATTTTAAGTGAAAATTTCAACAAGAAATTGAGGTGGAATCTGAGAGCGTTGTGGTAGGTTCCAAAAATGTTGCAATAAATTCTTAAAAGTCAAAACCATGATAGAACCATGTTCGAATAACGTTTACTGTTGAATGTAATATCAGAAAAGAAAAAGATACAGATGGAGTAGAACGAAATATAATAATTACGTATCAACACTTTTTACTCATCCCAAAATCATATTAACTATTTTGTTGGGATTGAAATATGCTGTTTCATACATACGTTATGAATTGAATATTATCACACATTCTTACCTGAATCATATCAAAACTTACAGATTCTCACCTGAATCGTACCAAAGCTTACAGATTCTTACCTGGATCATATCAAAACTATTTTAAAATACTACTAATCTTGGAAATATCACTGCTAACTTCTTACAATTAGATTCCTTAAACTCTTTTGTACGAAAGTTACAAAATGAATATCATTACAAATTCTTCCTAAATCATATCAAAATTGCCTAAAATTACTAATATTGAAAATATCACTAATAACTTCTTTATGTACTAAAATTAAAAGTAAAAAAGTAGAAGAAGGATGAAATGGTAGAGCAATTGATTCCTGTAAAAGTGAGAAAAGCATCGATAATCCTAACTTTCCAATACACTAAAGTTCGGAAAAAAAGTGGTTAGTTTGTTAGAAAAAGCCTTGACGAATGTATTTCCGTCTCTGTCTAACCTTAGCTTTTCCTCTTACATCTCAAATATTCCATTCTATAGCTAACGTAACTAATTCAAGTATATTACTGTTATCCACCATTGCTACTACTACAACTACCACAAATCATGAGCACCCTATCAGACGGAATTTTGACGTGAAATTTTCCGAACATACCGAAATCGGAAACAATGAGACAAGTGGGAAGCGAAGAGGGAAAAAGGGGAGGACCGTGAAGAGCAACAACGATCGGCTGGTTGATGAGATGCTGTCGAGGAGTGATTCGTTGGGTATATGGTGTCTCACACACATACACGCACGCACGCACCACGCACGCACCACATACATACACATACACACGCACACACACACACACACACACACACAAATGTATCCGAAGAATAGAAGAGCAGCTGTGGGAAATGTGAGGAGATGGTTGAGTTTTGCATTTTATGCCTAAAAATTTTTTGGAGCTGGCACGCCAGGAACGGAACGAGGACGGATGAGACAGCGCCCGGCACCGGCAAGCATCGTCGGCAAAAATGACCCATCGACGACGACGTTGCCACCCTTCCCTGAAGCCGTCGCTCACCGATATCGGGCAACATCGTCGCCACCTGGTACGACGTACCCGACGAGACCAGACATTTTTCATATACCCTTCACCACTTCCTCTTCCATCCACCTACCAGAAGCCTTAACAAACTACTACTACTACTACCATGGCACTTTCCGGCACATACGTCCACATGCCATACCCACATACACACATACACAGCACTCTTGACATACAAATATGTGTAGGAGAGCATTCTCGACATACACACACAAAAAATATACAGAGAATGGCACTCTTGACTCCACATACATGCAACTATGTAAGATAGCACTCTTGACATTCACGTACAACTATATAGCATAACTACACTCTTGATATACGCGTGCATACAAATATATGTAGGAAACCATTCTCGACATACACATACAAACATACAGAGGTGATGGCACTTTCGACATACACATACATACAAATATATATAAGGGATGACATACATACACATACACACACACACACACACACACACACACACACACACACACACACACACACACACAATAAGAGCAGTGCTTTATCAGAATTGCTCGATCCCATAAAGAACCTGAGATAGAAGAGGGAGAAGAGATATTTTCTTACACTTACTTCTTCATCCCAATTCTTTTTCACTCTTTCTAACTCATTCTCGTTTAGCTTCACTTACTTTACTTCACTTCACTTCACGTTTCCTACATTCTACTGAATCTTAAAGAAAAAAAATCTAATCGCTATTTCACTAAATATACAAAAAGCAAAAAAAAATGACAAATTTCCGGTGACGTATTTCCTCTTTTCATTTTTATATCAACTGAAAAACTCTGAATAATTGTACTCTGAATAATCAATCAACTATATAACTTATCCTAAATTACCTTTCTTCTTTTCAGCAAATATAATGAGGGAATTTGATATCTTGGAAAGATTTAAATCAGTGAAATCGAATAAATATTGTATGGATCTCAGTACGACGACAAAAACGAATACTGATTCAAATGATGAATTATTTAAATATCAGAGAGATTATTTCTAAAAAAATTGATCACAAATCATTTTAACCTTTCTTTTCTTCACCCTTATCTTTGATCATTGTGATAAACTATTAATGTTTACAATTTTGTTAAAAAAATTTTTTTATACAAAAAAGTCAATTCTTTCTTTCGAAAAAAATAAAAATTTCATCAGATAACAAGGTGCTAAAAAATCAAATATATTTATATACTATTTACGTATAATTTGTTGCAACGCACATACATTAATTGCATACGTAAGTATACAGTTGCACACGTAATACATATACGTATGTGTATGTGTATATATCATACGATCGTAACATATACAAATACACGTACACATTTATACAAATCTCACATACATCAAGAAACACATTGATGAAGTTTAAAAAGATTTACTTTGAAGCTTAAACTTTTGTGTTGCAGCAACTAACACATACACATACACATACACACACATACACATACACACACATACACATACACACACATACACATACACACACATACACATACACATACATATATACATACAAACATACATATATTGATAGAAGATTGGAAGAGGATTTAAACGAAAAAAAGTAACTGATAATTACTCTAGCTTAAGTTAAGATAGAAGATCGATAGTAATGTAAATTTCAATATTTCAGCATTCTATGGAAAAGGTACTGATGGAACGGATTGAATTCATTTATAAATTTAATAAATGAAATTCTTCTCTTTTTCTCTGTTCGAATGATGCTCACTGTTCCTAAATTAAATTTTACTATAAAAGTAATGAACATATAGAAGATGACGAGTAAAGGATTGAATTATCATCTATTATCATTAGCTTCGGAGTTGATATGGCAGAATAACTTATCTATCTTATCAAATCCTCTTTTCTTCCCTCAGTAAACTCTAATATATTTTCCACTCAACGAAATTAATAAAAAGAAATTTAACTTGCTAGAAATTAAGCAATTAAAAATACCAACTTCTTCCATATGGATCATCCGTGAGATATTCAAGAAGAAATTTAATATCTGAATCTGATGATACATTATAAACTTCGTATAGCTATTTGACCTTTGAAAGACTTCATTGCTTGAGCTCTCCCATTACTCCTCATAACCTTATTTGAGGTATTTCCCAAATTCTACCGGTAAATTTGACACATTTCTTCAGACTTTTCTTAAAACAGGGCAGAAGCCATATTTTCGAGAAAGGAAAAACATTAACTGATTATAATGCGTAAAATATTAAAAGTAATAAATGCAAAATTATCACCTCAAATATCAACTGTTAATAATTTAGAATTAATTTCAAATTATCATGACATTTTACGACTCGGCTAACTTTAGTATGACTTGCATCAAAATTTTGCGTCCTACGCTATATTACAATTAAATGAATTTACGGGCATTATTCCTTATTTTCTTAAAAAAAGAACATAAACTAGAATCGTTTGCAAATTTACATAGTTACCGAAAAACAAGCCAAGTTTATTGAATATTATTAAACTGTCTTGAAATCTTAACGAATTAAACAGATCATTCCGCTCCACACGGGAATCTCGATGATCGCATATCTTAATGAACACATACAGATTTCTTAACAGTAATGATGCTTACAGTACTTCATATTAAATGAAAAAATATGTAAAATCGATTTACCAAAAAAGGAAACAAAAAATTTTCTCACTCCAATAACACCAACAAACTTTCGCTTCAGCGTATTATCGAAGCTATAAACTTAAGTTAACTATATATTTCTGCAATGAAATTTATTTCCGAATTATATAATTGAAGTGAACACGAATGAAAGAAAGCAGTGAAAAGGAATGTATTACTGTTTCTTCTCTCTCTCTCTCTCTCTCTCTCCCTCTCTCTATGTTGATGATGTAAAATAGAAGAGATGATGATACGGATGAGTCATGATAGATAAATCAAAACAAATTTAATGGAACAAAATAAACTGATCTATCCGGTAGAGGAATGAACAGAAAACAGTAAACAAACGAATCATCCTAAATCATAACAGAACGAACGTTCCATCCAAATAATGACTCATCCAGCGTTATCATCATCATAATCATCACTATCACCATCATCCTCCTTCTTTTTATCATTGTTTATTATAGATAGGGAAGTGAAGGAAAAGAAGATTTCGTATTAAAAAATAAAGATGTGAGATTATGAAACTTTAATAAAACCTTTCGGACAAAGGATAAGGAAGGAAGAGGAAGTAAAGTTAGTTTAGATAAAGTAAGTTACTTTAGATCAAAGATGAGGAAATGATAAAATATACAGACTGAAAAAGTTATTTTAGATAAATAAAAATGACAAATGAAATTCTTAATATACAGATAAAGGTAAATAAGTTGGAAATGAAAGAGTGATAAATGAAATTTCCAATTCACAGGTAAAAGAAAGAAAGAAAGAGGAAATTATTTTAATGATAAATTAGGAATGATATGATAATAATTAATTGTGGAATTTGGTTAGATGGAAAAAATAAATGACAGGAAGATTGGAAAATTTCCGTTTAATTAAAAAGAAGCATGAAGGAGAAAAATGAAAATAGAGGGATTTTTATAAGGGAGAAAGGAGGAGGAGGAGAGAGAGAGAGAGAGAGGCCAAATGATTCAAACTGATACGTGTGAATTGCCCCAGAAAAAAAAACTGATAACAACCCACCATTATCATTCTCATTCATATGGCGGGGCGAGAATAGGAAATAAGAACGGATTGAGTGGGCATAAAAAGGAGGAAGAGGAGGGAGAGAAAGAGGAGGAAATGTTCGCATTTCATTTCAGGTCACGTCATTATCACCTGATTGATAACCTTTTATCTTTGCTGCTTTGTCAGATTTTCTTCTTTCCTTCTTTCCTATTCCTTTTACTGGATACAATGCATTTGCCAATAATACTTTCGTGAAAGGGACACTTTTTTTCTACGAATGAAAAGTAAAAAGAGAGGTAAAGAGAGAGATTGCCAATGATATCTTCCAAACAAACTATTCCATCAAAGGGACACTTATCTTTTTTTTGCTACAAATAAATAGAAGGAAGAGGAAGAGGGAGAAGGAGAGGGAGAGGGAGAGAGAAGAGAGAGAGAGAGGGAGAGACAAGTTGCCAATGATATCCTCCAGACAAATTCTTCGATGAAAGGGACACTTACTTTTTTTCTGCAAATAAAGAATAAAAAGAGAAGAGAGAGAGAGAAAAGTATTCGTCATCCATCTTTCAGAATAAAAGATGGATGACGAATACTCATTTTCCGTAATACTATTATCAGGAAACACTACTTAGTCTGCTAAAAAAACCGGATAGAAGTACGGAGAACGGAAGACCGAAGCAATCTCCCGCCGGAAATGTGAAACGTTTTAACGGATAACAATCCTGCCATTCGTGCCATCTATAAAATGAAATATTTGCATATATAACAACGTGTCGGCGGGTACGTATGTATGTGCATGTGTGTACGGGTGTATGTATGGATGCATGTATGTGTATGTGTATGTGCGTGTATGTGTGTGTGGGGGAAAAAGAGGCGGTACTGGGAAGTGTGGGATGGGAGAGGGAAAGAGTGGGAGGAGTGAGGGGAAAGGATAGCTAGCAGTAGCTGTCACCGAAAGAGGGTAGGAGAAGCAAGCTCCCCCTCCTTCTCTCGCTCCACCTCCTGCTCCTCCTCTCGCTCCACCTCCTGCTCCTCCTCTCTGATGCAGAACGGCGTTCAAAGGAACAGCCATCACTGACAGCACCACATGTAGGACTAACATTTCTCTCTCTCTCTCTCTCTCTCTCTCTCTCTCTCTCTCTCTCTCTCTCTCTCTTTCTCCCTGATTAAAAATCAGTTTTTTTACTCAAAAAATTCTTCCTCTCTCTCCCTCTCTTTTTTCTCTCTTTATAATATTATTACTCTAAATTTTACCCATTCCATCTGTCTGCCTACCTACTTACCTACCCATCTTTCT
The DNA here is from genome assembly GCA_013365365.1 of Cruorifilaria tuberocauda. Classification (NCBI taxonomy): domain Eukaryota; kingdom Metazoa; phylum Nematoda; class Chromadorea; order Rhabditida; family Onchocercidae; genus Cruorifilaria; species Cruorifilaria tuberocauda. Next base: position 34,874 of record JABVXU010000449.1, read on the forward strand.
TCCGTATCGAATTATCTTTCAATCCGTCTCTCATTCTCTCCCTCTCTCTCTCTCTCTCTCTAAAAAGTACTGATAGTAATGAGGGCCGTGTAGGTCGATCACACTTGCTTGGCTATGGCAATTTAAAAAAATAAATGGAAATATGAGATAGAAAGGATAGAGGGACTTCCTCACACACACGCACGCACACGCGCACGCACACGCACATACATCTCTGATCATAATTTTAATCTGACAAATTATCGTAAGCGCAAAAGTATCGTCGACAAGAAGCGCCATTTTGCATTATCTTGAATAGCTGAAACTTCTCAGTTCCTAATTTGTTTCATCTCTTAATTACTTTTTCATTGATTTTATCAGATTGATCACTGTGATCGTAAAATATTGATTAGAATCACGATTCCACTCATTTATCCCTTCAATTTCTCCTTTACTGTCTTTTTATAAATGTTTTGTGATAGCATTCTTGCAGACTTATAAACTTATCAGTCTTCTTATTGCTTCATTAAATTTTCAATTGGGAAAAATACAAACGAAAAATATTTCATTATTAATTTTTATAGGAATAATTTTTAAAATATCAAAGAATGATGTGTGTGTGTGTGTGTGTATGTGTGTGTGTGTATGTGTGTGTGTGTATGTGTGTGTGTGTGTGTGTGTATGTGTGTGTGTGTAATAGATTTAATTTTATCTTAATTTTGAAAATATCAACCAGTGACATATATCTGTGTATTATGTGTTTACATGTGTGGGTGCGCGTGTGTGTGTGTGTGTCACGCACAAATTTTCCGTAGTACAAGCTGATACCAGCAATCACCACGATTTCCTGTTGAACGGTCGATTCTTCCTCCGAGACATACCAAAGTTCAGTTATTACCAGTTGACGTCTTGATCAAGACGGAACAATTTTTAATGGCATCATTTGTGCGATTAAAGGCAATCGTCGTTCCGCTGATTTTTCACAAACACAGTAAGAATGATATTGATCAGTGACAATGACTGATAAGATAGTATAAATGATCAGAGATGAATGAAGAATGATTGGAGGAAACCAATTCACTTCATTTCTTTACATTTTTCAAAAATATCTTTAATCGTTTTATCAGTGAAAGAAGAAGAGGAGAAGGAGAGGGATTTGTGAAAAATTTTCAGTCATAGTTATTGAAAATGTATGATATGATGATAACACTTTCATTATCACTGATATGATAATGAATTGTTATTGATAGATGTTCGAAGAATAAAGAAAACCAATCCTATTTCTCATTAATATTTTCATAAAGGAGTGACGAAGTTCCTATTTCAATTTTAACTAAGTTCAATTTCGTTTCTTTCGACAGAAATGAGTAATTTCAAAATGAGGATATCTGTAAATTAAAGCGTTAATGAAAGCATATCTTATCACTTATGAGATACTAGTGATATGTTTCATTTTAGTATACTATATATTATATGATGGGAAAATTTGTTTCGATAATCCTAAATGAAATATGTCCGGTACGAAGTGAATGAAAATTTTCTATAAAGATTTATTCCGGAAATTTCAAGCCACCCGGAAAAATGCACTTGTATTATGGAAAGAAAATTGATTCAGATGAGGAAAACTGTTATAATCTGAGGAACTTGCTTGATCGTAATTTTCTGTCGCAAGCCATGTTTCCTCCAATAAATATAATAAAAACTATATGTTAAATTTATGATCAAATATCAACAGTGATAAGAAAAAGTTGGAAAGAATTTGCAGTTATCCTATCGCGTCATTCACGGAAAATACACTTACAGTATATTATCAAAATAATTCATACCAACACGTCTTATCTGTGAAACAACTTACATTGCACGTACAACATTTCTATCAAATAATTCCAACTCACGTGTCAAATAATTCACAACACACGTAATCAAGTGATTCACAACAAACGTATTGAATAATTCATAACTTTCTTAATAGATAATTCACAACACACTATCAAGTAACTCTCAACACACCTTCACGCGTAACTCATATTGCAGAAACATGCTATTTACAAACTGCTAAACTAAAACAATTAATTTATCCTATTCGTATTATTCCAATTAATTAAAGTATGCTTATTAGGAAGGGAGAATATTCTTTTTACTTGAATACGCATTCATTTAAATTATCAATGTAATAAAAAAAGGTAGCTTCAAAAATTTAATTCAAATTGTCATAAATTCATTCAACAATTTCTTTTAAATTAATAAAATCAATATCTTACCACCAGTGAGAATTTTGTAAATAATTGGCAATTGTTTATCGTCATCTTTACAATGATGATTGTTTAATTTCTCTTTGACAGTATTAACCAAATTGATTTCTTTCATTCGTGCTTTTATCTGTGCAATACCAAGAATTGTAAACAGTATACCGTTAATATATGTGCATACCTGAGAAGTAATCCATTAACGATTACTCAGTTAAGATAATAATTAATGATTAGAAAAGAACGAAGGAAAAAAGGTAAGGTAAGGTGAGAAAAGGTAAGGAAAAATTTTTAATTAAAAATTTTCTTCTATATAATGCTAGTCAATTCTGGGATAATTTCATTGTAAATTTATTTTTTATTAAAGAATTTAATTATTATCGTAACTCTTTCTCTTTCTTTCTCTCTCTCTCTCTCTTTCGCTCTCTCTGTCCTTTTCTCTTTCTATTTGAATAAGCATTCATTTAAAGAATTTTTAATGTTAAAATTTTACATGTGATATCTCAATTTTGATATAATAATTTTAAGATAACTTCACTGTGAATTTTTTTATTAAAAAGTCTAACCATCATTCAATCTCTCTCTCTCTCTCTCTCTCTCCATCTCTCTCTTCCTTTTCATTTGAATAACCATTCACTTAAATATTTTTTACTGTTTAAATTTTACATATGATATTGAGCAATTTTAAAATAATTTTCGAAACTGTATTCAATTCTTCCTCCCTTTCTCTTTCCTGTCTCTCCTTCTCTCTCTCTCTCTCTCTCTCTCCTTTCTTCTTTTCATTTGAATAAGTATTAAAAATATATCATTCAATGAATAGATGATTAGATAACGATGGTGAGAATATTTTTAAATGTTTGAATATTTGAAATTTGATTTATTTAATTAATTTTTTCTTAATTCTCTAGAAGAGAATTTTATTTTTTTCTATTTTAAAGTATTTTTCAAAAATGATTGATCTTTTGTTTTCTAGTTCATTCTATCAATTTTCCCTGTTCTATTTTTCTATCCTGTAATCATTTTATCAGTAGCATATCAGAATGTGAGATGTTAAAATGATAATGTTGAAAAAGTTCCGTCATTGTCTATCAATTTAATTTCTTTTTAAATTCAATGGTATTTGGGTTAAAAGGAATTTTTGATTTTTTAGTAATAAAAAATTTTTAGCGTTAAGAAAAAAAAAAATTATATTTTTTAATTGATCATAATGATAGCAAGGTGATTACTGATTACAGATTTACCTGTAATTTATGATCAGAGATTAAGTTTGCTATTGTTGCAGTAAAAACTGTAGCAACACGTGAAGCTGCTGATCGACCGGATGGATCTAAGCATAAATTCAACAGTAATGCACAACCGTAATCAAGTGATGTTGGACTAAGTTTGCTACCGAGATATAGTGATAACCATTCCACCATACCTAATTTTATCAGTTCTTTTTGCACCGATGATCTGAAAATATTTACAAAGAAGGAAAATGAAAGATTATTATATGGAAATTATATATCCATGATGAGATAAAGTTACAGGTATAACTTATTATAGAGTATGCTCGAAGTATGCTAGAAGTCTCATTTGAATTGATTTACAAAATTATCAACTTAAACTGACCCGGAAGAAAAATACTTATAAATTTGTTAAAAAAGTTTTCAAAATTACCTGATTACCATCACTATTTATCAATTACAAAAGATAATTTAAATTTGAATTTACAGAAAAGAGTATTGTATAAAAACTATCTAACTCAGTAGGAAAAATCTATCGCAGATTCTGAAATCTACTACAATTATAAAATTCAATCTCAAAAATTGTTTTGCATCAAAAAATAAAATCCTTAGGAATTTCCACTTCAATTAAGCAAAATGCTTTTTTATCAAATGCTTAGCAAGTTACTTCTGCAATTAATTGATAGCTTTTGTCTTTCTTAATTTTAGCTAATTTAATTCAATGAAAAAAAAGCGAGAAAACCTTATGCTAAGTTTTTGAAGTGCTGCTAAGACATGTTCACCAGCATAATGATGTAATTTTTTGGTCTTTAAAGCTGTCGTTAATGTTGCAATTAATTCTTTTCCATGATTATTGGCCAAAAGATAATTTCGGCCAAGATTAAATGAAGCAATTGAGTTAAGCAAACGGCATAATTCCTCTTTTGCATCATTTCCATTATCACCTTGTGATGTTATCACACTTACTACACTCTGCAACAATGACTATAATGAGAAGGAATTTCATGCAATTGTGGAAAAGAAAAAAATTGTCATTTAAATTAAAAAATTAAAATTAAAAATTAAATAAATTAAAAACATAAAATTAATAAATAAATAAAATAAATAAATAACAATCAAAAAAATTAAAGTAAATTAAAAAACTGAAGTTTATCGAAATTTATGAGCGGAAACTATTGAAATCAATCAATATAGTTTCAATTATTCAATTTACGGTTAAAATTAACAGATCTAAAGACTAACTTAAAACTTTTTAAAATAAATTAAAATTTTCCTTTTGTTAGCAACTGAAGGAAAAAAAATGAAGAAGCTTTCATGGAATCAAGCTTATGTCTTAATCTCTAGCTACTCATTAATTAAAATTTACTAAATAGAATAACAAAAATTAATTAGAAATTTAAATTTCATACATTTTTCAAATGTTTCAATAGCAATAAATCATTATTTGCATAAACTGATAATACTTGTCCAGCACTTTCAACAGGTATTCTTGTTATACGCTGAAAACAAATGAAAAGAACAAAAGGTAATTAGGAACATTTAAAACTAAGACAATAGAAAAAAAATTATTTTAAAATTTAACTAAAAAAAATCAGATACAATAAATTAAAAACACAGAAAATTATGCCAACAATTAATTAATTGCCTCATATTAAAATTTAAATAATGAAAAAATATTCCAAATATATTTTAATTACTAAAGTAACTTACTTTATCAATGAAAAAGAGATCATAATGATAAAGAATGCTAGAAAAAAAATACATTTTAATCATTTATACGAAAAATTTGTAATTACAAAATTCTGATCAATACTAAAGTTTCATAAATTTTAATAAAGTATAAATTTGAATTGTGGAAGTCATCGAAGAAGTCCAATTATAATTACTCTTTTTAACTTAAACCTTTACTTTTTTTTAAAACATTAACTTAAGTATCAAAAATTACAATCAGGAATTTGTATAGTTGAGTGAGAAGGAAATTCAGAATTGTAAATTTTGTTTATCTATTACCATTATAATGACAGAGAATTTTATAATGCTATAACAATTATTTAATCAAAAAATTTGAAATTATAAAATTTCTATAATATTAAAAAAATATTTTTAATGCACACTTTACTTAATTAAAATTTTAACTATCTTAACTATTAAACAGAAAAATTATACTTACCTGTCGTAAAGCTTGAAGTAATAAACAGCTAACTCTTCCTGAAGCACTTTTAATCAAACAATTTCCAATTTTAGTATAATTCAATCTTCCGATTACATCATCCGTTATCACTTCCTCCTCTTTCTTCACCTCTTTCCTATGTTCATTAGTTGATTTCCAATTTATTTCCAATATTTTCATTTCAATTATTGCTAGTTCATTTCAGTTACTAGTTTTGCTTGGAAAAATTCATTTTTGATTTAAACAATTTCCAATTTTTGCTATTAAAAAATAGTACCAAAAAAACTTATTTAACATAATCATACGTTAAATATAATTCTGTTAAATAAATATTTTATAAATTAATGATAATTTAGTTCTTTATTTATAAGAAAAATAAAGATAACGTATTTAACTTATCTAACATGATCATTTCAACTGATGATAATGTGATGATAATTTATTTGTTTATTCATAAGAAAAATTGAGATAACGAGTAAAGCTATAAAAATTTGAAAAGAAGCCTTAGAAAAAATTTTTATTTTATTAATTAAGAAATGAATTTACTCATTTCTATTCATAAAAAAAATGAACTTAATCATTTTCAAACTTATTCTCATAACAATTCAAATCTTCTTTATTTGCTTTTGTAAATGAAACTAAAAAACGATAAAATAAACAATTTATTAAGTGATTGCGATCGGATAGTTGGAGTTAAACTTCCAATTGTTTCATTATTTCTTACTGCACGATTCTTTGTTTTTATACCAGCACTTGATTTTTTTGACCTATCGCGTTTTTTACTCTAAAATTATTTCAGCATTAAGTAATTATCAGTAATAAAATTATCCGAAAGAAAACGAATCTATCTTAATAAATATAGATTATCATTATCACAACAAATTTTTTCAATCAAAAGATAACGAATCTTTCTTATCAAATTCAAATTAATCATTACTTGTATTTCAAAAAATAAGTATTTAATTCCTATTACCGTTATTTCATTTAAATCATCAATATTTGTTTGTATGTGTTCTTCCGCATCCGCTTTTGCATTTACAAAACGTTCTTTCATCTCCGTTATGTATTCCGGTGATAAATGAATTACCTGTAATAACGAAATTAAATTAATTTTAATTATTATCGAAATAAAAGTAATTATTGCATTAATTGTATGTTTTTTCAAAAAAAGTATTTTAAATATGAATTAAAAAAATTAATTACGCACTCCCACTTCATGATTTATTTGTTCCACGTAATCAAACATTTCATTAAGAATATTAACAATTCGACTGTAATCATTTTGTAATTTACGACATTTTTTTTCCAACAATTCATTATACTGTAATCGACAAGCTGTCTGAAAAAGAAAAACAGAAATTTGAATAATTGATAAAATTTTTATCAAAAGCATGAACTGCATTATGATATTATGATTTGTTCTATTATTATATATTATGATTTATTCTAGCATAAATTTTTTTTTGGTATGAAAATATTTTATTATTATAATTTTTGATAATTTAATTATCATAATTTACTTGATCTGAAGTATATCATAATACCTGAGATTAATAATAAATTCAATCGAAATTTAATTTGATTAAATTTTCATAATTTTTTGAGAATGGAAATGCCGAAGAAAGAAAGAAAAATTCAATAACATAATAATGATAATAAATAATAATAACGAATCTTAAGTATTATGATAATAAATAGCAATAATAATAATAATAAACAATAATAAACATAATTATACATAGTAAACATAAGTAAACACGGTAAATAATAAATGATAATAATAAATAGTAAACGATGATAAATAATAGATAATAAATGATAAAAAATATTAAATGATAATAATAATAAATAATAAATAATGGATAGTAAATAGTAATAAAAAATAATATTAAGAACGAATAACTATAGTATACTGATGATTATTTAAACATTTTAAAAAATGGAATAATTAACGAATGCAAGTTAAAAAATGTATTTCAACAAACAAACCATCCATCTTTGCAAAAATACATTTTCTGTTTCATCGATATTTGTCGTATAATTTTCCAAAAATACGCTTAAATTTTCAAAAAGACCTTTGACCCATTTTTTCTGTAATTGAAGAAAACGGAAAAAAATAAAAAGCTACGAAGTATAGCTGAAGGAAAAAATAAGAATAGGTAAATGAAAAAGAGTAGAAAATTGTTTCTGCATAACTATTAAATAAACATATAAGTTTATACCATATTTTCTAATTAATTCTAATATTATTTTATTTTTAAATTATCTTTTTTCTCAAAATTAAATGAAAATTTGGTATTTGATACTAGAAATTAAATAAGGAACAGTACAATTATTACTTCTTTAAATATAAATTCAATCCTAAATTGAATTTCTGATTTGCTTAGAATCATTATTTGTTTTCTTTTTTTGCTTTTTTCTTACAGGGAATAAAAATTTTTTTTCATACTTGAAAGATTTCTCGAAAAATCGGATGTTTCTCCGGTTCAGCAACATATGGTAATGCAAAATACTGTACAAGTTGAACATCATTACTGTATCTATTGCTACCATCATCTTCCAGCAGTCTCTTCAATCCTTCAATCCTTTTCCAATATTCCTCTTTATTCTGAAAAATTTTCATTTAATTTTTCCTAAACTTTAATTTTTATTTTTTATAAATTTTCATAATTTTTCTTTTTAAAAAATTTTCATCTTAATGATTCATAATTTTTCACCCAATTTTCCATTCCTTTTTCGTTTTTCTTTTTTTTTGTTTTTCCAATTTCTATAATTCTTTTAATTACAAACACAAAACAAATCACAGAAAATTATCATTCAATCATTCACAATACAGCAAATAATTTAATTCTTATCCAATGAATAATCAATTCTTTCTAAAATTTTTTCCAAAAAAAAGACAAAAACAAGAAAAGAATGAAAAATAGAAAAAAAACTAGGATAAAATATAGCACAAAAAAGAGAAATTAAGACAAAAATAAAAAGAAAACCACTAACTGGCGGTGATTTACGAAGCGGAAATGTCACGAAATATAAATGAATATTGAATTCCAATGAAATTACTTCTGCAGGTTTACAACATTCATTAACAAATAATTCATTCCAACAATTAAAAAATTGCGCAAATTCATCCTTCTCCAAATGCGACAATAATTTCCTCTAGAAAAAGAAAAAAAATAAATGAATATTGATATTTATTAATTACGATGAAGTATGACTAAATAGTTAATGATAATTAGATTAATTAGATATTAGATATATTTGTATATATTAGACGTATTAGGTTAGATAATTATATAATAGATATATTAGGTTGGATAAATATCAGATATATTAGATTGATTATACATTTTTATTGTTTGATAACTTTTATAGAATCATTATTTCATAGGATATAAAAGAATAAAATCATTTTTACAATAACTGTTTAAATTAGTAGAATTAATTTTGCTATATTAATAAACCCTTCAAGTTATGTATTTAAAAAATTGATCTGATCCGATCTAATTTGATCTGAACTTTTAGAATCTAACCCAATATGATCATGAAGCATAATTATCAATAAACACCTGTTGTGTGGTGTGTGTG